>BHFT01045234.1:0-14844 GCA_004320025.1 Laticauda laticaudata | reverse complement strand
TTTCTGTGTTGTCCGCTCTGGTTATGCAAATTTTTGCACCTTTTGAGAGCGGATAACAACGGATGGAACATTTTTCTTGTCCACTGTGTCCTTTTTATAAACATTTTGCATCCGTCGGCCAGTGTGACAGGGCCTTTAAATTGATCTAATAAGGTGTTTTTGAACTAGAACATGGCTTTACCAGGGGAAGTTTAATCCCATATTAATATCCCATATTATTTATTAAAAATGTTCAGCTTTTAGATAGCAATTGGACTTACCAAGGGTCAAATTTTTTGATTTTAAAAATTTGGGGTTTGAAATGGAGTTTATACAGAAAAAAAGGACAACAAATCTTTAGTTCCAAAATCAATAACATTTGTTGACCTTCTGAAATGGTCATTTGGGGACATGCCCATAATTCCAGTCATTTATAACTCCTTCCAGCAAGGCATAGAATGACAAAAAGTTTCCTGGATAGCTACTCTCATCCTAAGGATCTTTGAAGAACATTCCATTTGATAGCACATTATACAAGAATGCCATGCAAACAATCCAGATAATGAATGAACAGAGGTAAAAATTTACAAAGCTACATTTTTACCTCTAATTTTAGTTACATATTGAGGATGTGAATTATATACAGCTAGTTGTAACAGTCATGTAAGTGTAGTAAGGAGAGAGGAGAGGGAAGGGGAGGGAAGAGGAGAAGAGAGGAGAGAAGATAAATATATAAGTACTTGACATGTGAGTCAACTTGAGGCATTTTCACACTGCCATACTTTTCACTTCCAAAACCTTCAAAAACAGTTTGAAGGCAGTCCAGGAATGGTCACCGCCACCGAGGAGCAACCCCTCTCACAACCCTCTCTCTCAGACAGCCTGCTGAGAACCAGTCCTTGGCAGAGAGTCAGCTCCTGTCTCCAGGCAGGTATCTGTGGAGCGTGCCACGACAGAGAACACCCCGACAGCTGTACTAACCATGGCGGAGTGCGTGGAGGACCCCCTGACGCAGTGGGAGAAAGGAGACGGCACTTCCACCACAGCCCAAACCCGCATCCACACCCCAACTCCACCTCCACAGAAAGGCAGAGAAGGCAAACCAGAGGGACAGACCACATTGTCCTGCTGGAGATAAGAGACACCATCAGGAGCAGCGTAGATCTCCTCTCTCAGCTGGTACACATCAATTCCTCATCCTCCAATGCAAGCCCTTCCTCACCTATGTGAACCAGACCCTCATGAGACATGGCGGAACCAGTACCACATGGTGAAGGACAGGATCACCAATCTGCTTCACAACCCTCCAGACCAAGATGAACCTGCTCCCACCCAGTCCAAGGTCTGCTCCTCCACCCCAGGTGATGTCACTCCCATTCCAAGGCTTCCACAGGCCTTCTCCTACCAAGGCTATGGCTACCAGGAGGTCCAGCAGCACAGGCAGCAGCCCTTCCCAAGTCAGGCACATGTACATTGGACGCCACCGGTGCCACTGATGCCAATGCCACCCAGCCACCTGATTGCCACCTCACGCCACCGATGCCACCCACGCCCAGATGCCACCAACGCAGTCCTCACCCACCTGCAGACCAGACAGCCCCACTACACTACTCCTTCCTCCACCCCACAGCCAAGCCCGCCTCAGTACAATCTGTCATCGGTACTGGGGCTGACACCCCATGTATGGAGGAAGGGGCTTCAACATCACAGGGATGAGCCAGCTGTCTAAAGAGCTTCCTCAAACACACCATCCCCTGTTTCCCTCTTGGGGGCTAGGCACCCCAGTGGCGCTTCAAGACAGCACTCCAGCAGCAAGCCACCTCCACAGCACCTGGATCCTTCACCCCTGAGACTGGGCATCCTCGAGTGACCAAGAAGAGTGCCAGAGACTGGATGGCTACCTTGTTGACTTTATTTTTGCTTTGGACACTTGACTTGGGTCATTTTTCTTTTCAGCTCGTTATTAATAAAGATTATCTTTGCTTCACACACTTGCCTTCATTTTATTTTTTTTCAATTAAAGTCTTGGTGGAAACTTTTAGAAAATGGTTTTAAGCCTTTCCATGCTTGTGGTTGGTTAAGATAGCAGGTGGGATGGGCAGGCGATACCTTTGGGATGGGTAAGGACAGCCAGTGGGATGGGCAGGGATACCTGTGGATGGTAACGATAGCAATGGATGGCAGGGATACCTGTGGGATGGGTAATAGCTGTGGGATAGATAAACCTCCAAGTGCAAGCATAGTGCGGGACTGTATGGTCAACCCTCCCAGCTGCCACACCTATGGCCCTTCATTATCAATAACCAATGTAAGCACACTGATCCAACATTTGAACATAAAACACAACTCTTTATTAAAATGCCCTGTTCATTGTAGGCCACCCAACATACATGGCCCAATCTCATCAGTGTGATGAGACAGGCTTGAAGGAAACATCCATTAATCATCTATCATCCTGTTCTTGCCACTCCACTGCTCCAGCTGGGGAGTTGCACCAGTGTCTCAGAAGGTTGCGCTGCTTCTTCCCTTCACATGAGGCTCTGTTGGGGCCTTGCACATTCTCAGTGTCTATCAGGTTTCGCCCTTGCCTCCATTCCCCAGGCCTCTATGTCCCATTTGCCTTGTTTGGAGATCCACCGAGCCTGTTCTGCAAGACTGGGTAGCGGGTGCGCATGAGATTGTGCAGGATGCAGCAAGCTTCCACGATCCTCCTCATGGTCTGTGGGCGATGCTCCATGGTGGTGAGAAGTACCTGGAACCTGTTGGCAGGGATGCAAAAGGCGTTTCCACCACCGCCTTGCCCTGGAACAGCCTGTAGTTGAAGATCCTCTCTTCATGGTGAGGCATCTGGAGGTGTAGGGCTTCATGAGGTAGGTTCTGAGGGAGAAGGAGTCATCCCCCACAATGAATTAGAGCACATCTTGCGTGTCGTTGGGCAGGGGGTCTGGATCTTGGGAAGCCCATGATGAGGTTGCGTTCCAGCCCATCCTTGAGGTCACTGGGTTGTATACCTGGGCATCTGAAGATGAGCCGTTGCCTGAAGCATTGATGTACATGAACTTGTAGTCAGCATCGACACATTGGCGAAGAGGATGATGCTGAAGAAGCCCTTGTAGTTGAAATAAGTGGACCCCGACTTGGCTGGAGCTTTCCAGGCCGTTTGCTTGCCATCTAATGGCTCCAACGGTGTGGGGAAGTTTCACTTCTGATACCAACTGCTCTGCAACTTTCTTCCCGCCTTCTTCAGTGGAGGGGCACTGGAGGAGCTCCTCCATGTATTTTTCCATGATGGCCTGCACCACTTCTCTGACCACATGCTGATGGTGTTGTTGGTACCCTCCTGCTGTACTGCATGCTCCTATAGGTGGTCCCTGAGGTCAGGTGGCGCAGGTCAGTGCCACCTTGAGCCCAGGGTCCAGGCTGGGCCGGAAGTTGGTGCTCTGCTTGGTCAACCTGGGTTTCAGCGCTCTACAACTTCGTCAAACATGGCTGGAGGCATCCTCATGAAGTTCTGGAATGCACGAGGGTCTTCGTTCCTCAGCTCCACCATCAGCTTGTTCACAGTCCGTTACGCGGCTCTTCTGGTGATCCATCTTCGGACCCAGACGCTTCTTTGGTCGCCTCCTTCTCTTCCCGTAGAACAGTTGAAAAGAGCCTGTAGATGGCTTTCGCACTGTTTGCAGAATGATGGTGGCTATCAAAAAGGTGTGTGTTACGATCAATGGTGGACATCAATGGATGCTGTGGGAGAAGAAGAGCAAGAGCAAGGCTGCAGAGGTCTGCACAGCAGGGCTGCTGGGACTGAAAGTGGAGATCCAGGTGAGTTTGCTCCCCTTTTTATAGGTTTTCCACCATGTGTCCTTTTGCATCCTCTAAGCATCCTCTAGACGTCCTTAATTCCCGAGATAGGTCCCCTCTGCGAACGTTTTTCCATTTTTAAATTGCTTTCTTTGCAAGCTGCATCCGCTTTCATCCTTTCCCATCTGTTCTTCTAACGCTGCGCGTCCGTTCTGCATCCGTTTCGCTTCCTCCTGTGTCCGCTTTCCGCTGTGAGCGGATTTGAGTTGCGCAGATGTGCAGCGGATGCTAGCGATGTGTAGCGGATGCGTAACGGATGACGACGGATGCAGAACGGATGTTCACCGTATGCATAGTGGATGCAGAACGGACGCATTGAATACATTTTCCGCTCAAAAAGTTTTTAGCAGCTCAAACTTTTTGAGAGGATGGAACCTCAGTCGACGGATGCTGGACGGATAGAGAGGAAGAAAAACGGATGCAGTGAGTACAGAACGGATGAATCACGTTAACCAACGTGATGGCAAAGTGTTTTTCTCCGTTTTACATCCTCCTTTCCATCCATTGGTGCAGTGTGACATGGGCTTTGACAACTCTTTAATGCTTTTGGCTATGTAGTTACAGTGGGCTCTAGCACTTAGATCATTAGAGATGAGTATTTCAAGATCCTTTACAGAGCTTGGATCATCAACAAGGTCTTGACTATTCAGCTTATATTTTATTTTCTGATTTTTTTTTTTGCCAATATGTAAGACAGAACATTTATTTGTTGAGATTTAAAGTTGCCTTTTGTTTGACCATTCTGATACATAGTCAAGATCTTTTTGAAGGGTAGCAGTGTTGTCTGTGGTCTTGAACAGCTTTACATCATCAGCGAAGAGACCGCATACTTCATAAATGAAACTGCCTTATTTCATGTGAAACTAGTTTCCGATGTCACAATGAAATTTAGATATTTCTTTTCACTTGAAGATATCCTTGATTGCAATCTTGTATCATTTTTTCAAGTTCTCTAAACACAACTAGAGTTTTTTATTTGATATTTATTGGGATCAAATGTTAATATAAAATGGAATATTAAAGGCAGAAGGCCCAGTTAAGAGATATCTCTATTTATGTGACTTGGTGTTTTTCTACCAATTATACCATTAGACATCTTGCTTATTGGTTCTCAAAAACAATTTAAGCCAGTTCTATCTGATTTTCTATGACAGATAAAATGTTCACATGTTCATGTAGAGTGCCTTCATACAGTGAAATTTAAAGCAATAAATATATTACTTTAATAATGAGAATATCTAGATTTTTAATTTTCTGATAATTATAAGATTTTCTGGTATTCTAGAGTGTTGTACATAATTTCAAAGGCTGATAAATGCAAATGTATAAAGGAGGAACAAAAAAGAACCTGAAAAGATCAAAAGGAAGTACAGGCCAGAGATTCACTAGAGAGAAAATCTCAGGACAAGAGTGCAATGACTTGCTCTGTAGAGGATGTACAGAATGAAGTAACTAAGGAGAAACTAATTGTGCAGAGATTTAGAATCTTGCTTCAAATTGCAGATACTTCTTTCAGTAAGGGAAGGCAACACAATAGATGGGCAATGTTACACTCCCTTTCACAATTTCTTTGTTGTTAAATATATTCTAATGAGCTTGTATAAATATCCTGGCTGTCCAGCAGACATGGATCTAAAAGGATAATGCTAAATTTTAAAAAGTCTATTTTTTGATAAATGTTTTTCAAATTTAACTTTTTAAGGAGGATTTTACATTCTATCAATATTATTTTGTAACTGCTGTACTCATCCCTGATTTAATTCTGGGAGGAGATCCAAGCCAGTGAGAGGAAAATGGCACAAACTCTAGAGCAGTGGTCACCAACCAGTGAACCAAGGACCACTGGTGGTCCACAAGAAATTTTTGGTGGTCTGTAGAGAAATGTCCCCCCCAAAGCAATTAATTCAGGCTGCGCAGGAACACAAGGCTGTGCTGCCACATGGCCCACGGGAACACAAAGCTTGCATCACTTGCATTGCAAACAACACGAGGTAGTGAGGGGAGGGGGGAAAGGTTGGAGGGGGGAACTTGCCCCACTCACTCCATGTGCCTCGCCTGGCCACCAGGCTGCTTCTTTCTGCTTCTTTCTTCTGCTGCTTTTGGCTGCACACAAGAAAAACAGCAAAGGACTTTCTCTCCCCCAAACTCTGCCAGAAATGAGTCTTTGGGACCCTGCAAGGCATCCTGCTCCAAGAGGCTGCACCGNAAAAACTCATTTCTGCCAGAGTTTGGGGGCGAGAAAGAAAAACTTCTGCTGTTTCTGCTGCTTTCCTTGCATGAAGCCAAAAGTCTCTTTCTCTCCCCCTGAGAATGGAGCTGGAAACAGAATGCTATGATCCCAAATAAAGAATAATTGATCGGTAGGAAAATGGGATGGGGATTTTTCCTGCAGACTTTTGGGGGGATTTTCCCAGGGTGTCTGGTCTGTGGGATTTAAAATTACGGGTTTGGTGGTCCCTGGGGTCCAAAAAGTTGGTGACCCCTGCTCTACAGTTCCTAATCACGACCATCCACTATCTGTAAAACGGATGTGTCTTTTCCTGTATTTATCCTGTTCTGACCTTGATGTTAAAGGAGTTAACGAAAAGAAATGCCTTAGATTTAATTAAAGAAAAGATACAGGCCCAGACTTTTTGGAAGATGAGGAAGATTTAACTCAATTGTTTGTCACTCTCCCCAGCCCTACCCAGGAATGACAATTGATCTTGAAACGATTAAGCTGATGCTGCAATCAGCCAAAGCTATAAATAAATTTCTTAACACCTTACTTCCTTCTAGTTGCTCTTCTGTGGAAATGCTGCTAAACCCTCCTAAACCCTGCTAAATTCTGATTTGGAAAAAGTACCCTCCCATGAGTGTAGGAAATTACTACAAAATCCAGCAAAAATGGCTGCAAGTTTGGATAATTTTTGATGACAGCCCTATATTTTCTGTAAAATAGGTTGCTGCCACCCAACCTTCTGTGTACTACAGGCAGGACAAATTCTCATTTTTCTCCTGGTCAGTTAGAGCAATCAAATAATAGCAAATGATCCTAAGGAAAAGTAACTAATAGTCATAGAAAGAACTCCCCCTCCCCCATCATTAGCAGATGTTTTGATTCATTCCTTGTTTTTACAAAACTTTTGAAAAGCTTATATATTAGAAAATATATAATCAGAATCAGAAAATATGAAAACACTTAACACTGTTCACACTCCAAGGATTTTAATTTTTAGGAGTCTTGGTAGTGCAATGGTTAGAATGCAGTATCGCAGGTTAATTCAGCTCACTGCCAGGTGTTAGATCCTCATTGGCTCAAGGTTGATTCAGCTTTCCATCCTTCTGAGTGTAACATATTAGCATACTCCAAATACTCTGTTCCCATTAGTCCACAAATACTCAAATCTGATTGGTGTTCTACTCGACGGTGATTGGTCGAAAATAACTAGTTTATGATTGGCCGCCTCATGGTGGGAGACATCAAGGAGCCATCATTGGTGCGAGCCGTGAGCAGCCTCTATATAAAAAAGGACTGCCGCAGCTCCTGGCTCAGATGGAATCCAGCAACGTAATAAAAGAGGCTGAAGTTTACGCTGGTCTCGAGTCTCATTTCTTCGCAACACAACACTGGTGACGAAGGTGGGATACTGAGACAGGAGACCAGTTTGAGCACGTGGCAACGGAACCGAGCAGACGAAATGGCCAGAACCAACTCGCCACCCGCACCATTCAATCCAGCGACAGAGGACTGGAATCATACATCGACAGAATTCCTCATGTCCTCGAGAGCAACGACTTACAAGGAATCTCTGACAACAGAAAGAGAGCCGTGTTCCTGATGCACTGTGGGCCACACTGTTCAAGATGGCCAAGGCATTGGCCAAACTGGAGCATGTAAAGAGATGGCCTGGCAGATTTGGAAAATTGCTGAAGGCTCAATTATGCCACCAACCGTCTCCAGCTTATTCGGAGACATGAGTTCCTACAAATGGGGACAGAGAGAAGGTGAGAGTACTGCAGACTTCGTAGTGGCTCTCAGGAAATTGGAGGGGCATGCAAGTTCCTCAGCATGGTATGAATCAATGAGGGATCCCGTTGGTCCTTGGTCTAAGAGATCCTCACTTTGCAAAAGAGCCGACTGCTAACCAACCAAAAATTGCAGTCACTAAGGCTATCGCTGAGGCCACAGGCAGCTGAAGCCACTAAAAAATCAGCAGCCAAAATGCAACAAATGAATGTGACAACACAAAAAACACTGGCAGAAACAAGCCAATTTCCAGAGAAGAAGTCAGAGACATACACAAGACCATCACACACCACGAGGATAAGCGAATCACTGTCCGACGACTGACGACGAAGAGGAAGAAATCCACAGACTCCAGTCAGAATGAAATAGACGGGAGAGGAAATGATGTAAGTCAGGGTTCCAGTGTGCTGGGTGTGGAGGAGACCACCCCCTGTTCCCGAGTGCTTGTTTCTTCGACACCATGTCTGCAGGTACTGCGACAGACGGGGACACATAGCAAAGGTCTGCCGAAACGGAAAAGCTACAGCCCCCGATGTAGAGATAACACCCACCAAAGAATAAAGAAAGACAGACATTGAGGCGTGAGAGTTGAGAAAGCAGAGGCAAATGGCTAAATGAAAGCTACAGAAAAGAAGAATCACACCAAACTATAACCATCGGCATTCAAACACAACCAATGGCTGGAAGGTACATGTGGCAGTCAGCATCGAAGGCCAAAATGCGAGATGGAGGTGACTTCCGGCTCATACCTATCAATGGTATCATGGAATACCATTAAAAGACTGATACCGATATATGCAGAATGGGAATTAGAAAACCAAACACTGATACTGAAAGTATTTCAGTAACTACCAAGGGAACAGGATCCTGTCGTCAGACTCGGACACTTCCAAGTCACATTCAAAAACCACACAAAAATTCTGCCTTGAACCATTGTAGACCAGAACCCCCCAACGCTACTGGGACTCGAATGGAAACCTGGGAATCGGAGTGACCGGAATCAACAGCGTCACCGAGACAGACTGGAAGGAGAACCTAATGAGGGAGTTCCAGGACGTCTTCGATGGGAAACTGGCAAGTACCGAGGGTCCCCATATTATTTAATTTAAATCCAACAATAGCTCCATTAGGTTAAAAGTGAGGCGAGTTCCTTCGCATTAAAACCAAAGATCGATGAGGAATTAAATAAACTCATAGCACAAGGAATATTGGAACCAAATAGACACACTAAATGGGAAACGCAATCGTAACCAATTAAGCCAGATGGTCTGAGAATCTTTGGTGACTACAAGGCCACCCTAAATCATGCACTAAGCGAAGCACATATCCTGTTCCGGTAGTGAACATCTCTTACACTCACTGAGGAGAGGCAAGGTTTTCGCAAAGCTCGACCTTGCATCAGCATTCCAACAATTCCAGTCGACCCTGAAACAGCAGAGGCACAAACATCGTGACTCAAAGGGGGTATCAAATGCAAAAGACTGCAATTTGAGTCAGCGTGGCCCGAAGAGTGTTTCCAGAAGCTGATGGAACGGTTGTTACAAGGCATAAAGGGGTAGGTCCCATACTTTGATGACATGCTAGTGTCAGCCAGCAACAAGAAACAACTCACCTCAGAATAGTATTACAAAGATCTCCAACAGGCAGGACTCAAGGTCAAAAAGAAAATGTCAGTAGCCACCTCAAAAGTCGAATTCCTGGGGTATCTAATCGATAAAGATGGCATCCACCCCACAAATAAAAAAATCAAAGTGATCAAAGAAGTGCCCAGACCAAAAAACAAAGCAGATTTACAAGCATTCTTGGGACTTACCAACTTTTATAATGTTTTTCTGCCACAGAAGGTGACAGCGGGAACCACTACATTAGATTATTGGACAAGATAGCCACCTGGACCTGGGGACGAGAAAGAGACCACATTTCCCAGAAATAAAGATTTAAGGCCCTGTCACACTGCCCACGGATGCAAAAATGGACATAACGGACAAGAAAAATGTTCCATCCGTTGTTTATCCGCTCTCAGAAGGGGCAAAAATTTGCATAACCGGAGGCGATAACACGGACGTGGGGAGGACGCAGGGCGGAATGGAAAGCGGATGTGGAAGGAACCCAGTGGATGGAAGCGGATGGGAGCGGATGGCACATTCCGCTAGGCTTCCGGGGGACTTCAGCAAAGCTGGGATGCGGAATGGACACAGCGGATGCAGAACTGATGCACAGCGGATGAAGCGGATGCAGAGCGGATGCACAGCGGATGCACAGCAGAAGACCGAGCAGAATGCTGAGTGTAATTGCGCAAGCCGGGAGGATGCATTGCGTCAGCCCCGTGGGATATTATAACGGAAGGCAGCTCGGAAGCAGGTCGCCATTCAGAGAAAGACCTGCTTCCAGACACATTGACTGCCTTGCCTGTCCTGCCTGCAAAGCCTTGCTGCCAGCCTTGCTGCCAGCCTCCTGCCAGCCTTGCTGTCTGCCTGCCTGCCAGCCTTTGCTGCCAGCCAGTCTGCCTGCCAGCCTTGGTGCCTTTTCTGCCTGCCAGCTTGGTTCATGCCTGCCTGCAAGCCTTGGTGCCTGCTTGCCTGCCAGCCTTCCTGCCAGCCTTGGTGCCTGCCTCCCTGCCAGCCTTTCTGCCAGCCTCGGTGCCAGCCTGCCTGCCAGCCTTGGTGGCATGCCTGCCAGCCTTCCTGCCAGCCTTCCCTGCCAGCCAGCAACCCACAACCATGCTGAATGCACAGCATCCTCAGCCATCTGCTGCGCAGCCCTGGCAAGAGGGACAGGGCTACCATCCGCCTCGCCCTGCCCCTCACTCTGGTTCTGCTGGGGCTTCTGCAGCACGGGCTCGCTCTTCTGGGGCTGGGCTTCTGCGTGCTTCTGCTTTTGGAGGAGCTGATGACAAGCACTCCACGCAACCCCAGCCACTTCACAGCACCTGGACCCTTCACCCTGAGACTGATCGACAAGAGGAGTGCCAGATGACTCATTTTTGTTTTATAGCTTCTTGTTAGTAAAGTCTATTTTTGATTCATACACTGTTTGCATTTCTTTTTTTTAATAAGGTCTTTGTGGAAACTTTTAGAAAATGGTTTTAAGCCTTTGCATGCTTGTGGGATGGGTTAACATAGCGTGGGATGGGCAGGGATACCTTGGGATGGGTAATAGCTGTGGGATAGATAACCTCCAGTGCAAGCATAGTGGGACTGTATGGTCCACCTCCCAGGTGCCAACACTATGGCCCTTTATTATCAATAACAATGTAAGCATTGATCCACCCATTTGAACATAAACACAACTCTTTATTAAATTGCCCTGTTCATTGTAGGCCCACCCAACATACATGGCCCAATCTCATCAGTGTGATGAGACAGGGTGAAGGAAGCATCCATTCCTGTCTTGCCACTCCACTGCTCCAGCTGGGGAGTTGCACCAGTGTTTTGAGGAGGTTGCGCTGCTTCTTCCCTTCACGTGAGGTCTGTTGGGGCCTGGCATATCTCAGTGTTATCAGTTTGTCCTTGCCTCCATTCCCAGGCTCCATGTCCCCATTGCCTTGTTGGAGTGTCCACGAGCCTGTTCTGCAAGACTGGGTTAGGCGGTGCGCATGAGATTGTGCAGGATGCAGCAAGCTTCCATGATCCACTCACCGGTCTCTGGGTGATGCTGCATGGTGGCGAGAAGTACCTGGAACCTGTTGGCCAGGATGCCAAAGGCGTTCTCCACCACCCGCCTTGCCTGGACAGCCTTGTAGTTGAAGATCCTCTTCTTCACGGGTGAGGTATTTGGAGGTGTAGGGCTTCATGAGTTAGGTTTGAGGGAGAAGGGCGTCATCCCCCATGATGAAGTAGGGCACATCTTGGGCAGGGGTTCTGGATTCTGGGGGCCCACGATGAGTTTGCGTTCAGATCCTCCTTGAGGTGACTGGCGTTTTATACCTGGGCTCTGAAGATGAGCCATTGGCTTGAAGCATCGATGTACATGAACTTGTAGTCAGCATCGACCATGGCGAAGAGGATGATGCTGAAGAAGCCTTGGAGTTGTGATAAGTGGACCCCGACTTGGCTGGAGCTTTGCAGGCCACGTGCTTGCCATCTATGGCTCCAACGGTGTGGGGAAGTTCCACTTCTGATACCACTGCTCTGCAACTTTTTCCATCCTTCTTCAGTGGAGGGGCACTGGAGAAGCTCCTCCTTGTATTCTTCCGATGATGGCCTGCACCACTTCTCTGACCACAATGTGATGGTGTTGTGTGGCACCCTCCAGCCGTACTGCATGCTCCTGTAAGTGGTCCCTGAGGTCAGGTGGCGCAGAGTCAGTGCCACCTTGATCCCAGGTTCCAGGCTGGGCCGGAAGTTGGTGTTGCTTCATCAACCTGGGTGTCAGCCGCTGCAAAACTTCATCAAACATGGCTGGAGGCATCCTCATGAAGTTCGGAATGCACGAGGGTCTTCGTTCCTGACTCCACCATCAGCTTGTTGTACAGTCCATCCTCTCTCTTGGCGAACATCTTCATACCCAGACGCTTCTTGGCCGCCCCTTTTTCTTCCCGGAGTAGAGTTCAAGAGCCTGAGATGGCTTCGCACTGTTGCAGAAGGACTGGGTGGCTGCCAAAAGGACTGTGTTACGATCCAGGTGGACATCGACTGGATGCTGTGGAAGAGGAAGAGTCAGATGAAGGCTGCAGAGGTCTGCAGCAGGGCTGCTGGTCTGAAAGTGGAGATCCAGATGTGTTGCTCCCCTTTTTATAGCAGTATAGGTGTCCTTTGCATCCTCTAGGCATCCTCTAGCATCCTCTAGACTCCTTAATATCCGAGATAGGTCCCCTCTGCGGACGTTTTTTCCATTTAACTGCTTTGGTTCCGTGCTGCATCTGCTAGGCATCCATTCTGCGTCCGTTCGCTTCCTCCCTGTGTCCGAGCGGATACGAGTTGTGTGGATGTGCAGCGGATGCCTAGCAGATATAGCGGATGCCAGAACGGCATCAGACGGATGCGTAGCAGATGCAGAATGGACGAATTGATACATTTTCTGCGCAAAAGTTTTGAGCAGCTCAAAACTTTTGAGCGGATGAACGTCAATAACGGATGCTGGACGGATAGAGAGGAAGCAAAACGGAGGCAGTGAGTACATCGCGTTAACGAACCAACGGATGGCAAGCTTTTTTGTCTGTTTTACATCCTCTTTGCATCCATTGGTGCAGTGTGACATGGGCTTTAATAACATCCAAATCTGTATTATTACAATACAGTGAGACACTGCCACTGACAGTCACCTGCGATGCATCACCGTTCGGCGTCAGAGCCGTACTCAGCCACACGCTACCAGATGGGAGAGAACACAACACTGAGGTTAATAAAATGAGGAGCCAGATTGTTGGGGGCAATATGCTGACTCTGTAAACTGCTTAGAGAGGGCTGTAAAGCACTTTGTAGTGGTATATAAGTCTTTGCTATTGCTATTTTGTTATAAATATTTCTTCACATTTTGCAGGAGGAAAGAGTATATATTCTGTGTCCTAACCTGTAAATGTTAATGTCCTTTACTGATTTTAATTCTTTTGTGGTTTCAGCATCAAAAGTGGTATTGTCTCAGGGATAGGATTCAAATTTTTAGCAACAGGTTCTGTGGGCATGGGTAGGTGGGTGTATCCATGTGACTGGGTGGGCATGACTTCTTTTTTTTGCAGCACACTTCCCCCCTCCCCCTGTTTTGCCTCCCCCTGTTTTGGGGCCTTCAGGGCCTCAGGAAAGCCTCCTGGGGGTGTGTTTTTGCTCCCAGGAAGGCAAAACATGGAGTGCAGGCAGTGGTAGGATTCAAAAATTTTTACCACTGGTTCTGTAGGCATGGCTTATTTGGTGGGTGTGGCTTGGTGGTCATGTGACTGGGTGAGCATGGCTTGGTGGTTATGTGACTGGGTGGGCATGGCTTGGTGGACATGGGTGGCGTGGCCAACTCAATGTCACTCATGTCAAGGGGTGCTTCACCTGGCCCCTCCCCTCCCAACCATTCTTTGTCACACCCAGTCTCAACGTATCTATAATTCTGTAAAAATGTTGTTCACCTTTTTTTAAACTTTATTATCTACATTCTATCGATGTACTTTCATGGACCACTGAAAGAAGGAAATGGTTCACATGCTTTGCCCAAGAGTGTGACAGGCGACAGGCTTTTAAGGGCTGCCATAAAGAAGGGGAGGCAATATATTTCCAAAGAAGCAGAATGCAGACAAGAAGCAATGGATGTAAACTGAACAAAGAAAGAAGCGACCTAAAACTAAGGAGAAACTTCCTGACAGTGAGAACAATTAACCAGTGGATCTGCTTGTCTCCAGAAGTTCTGGGTGTTCAGTCACTGGAAGTTTTTTAGAAAAGACTGGACTGCCATTTCCCTGAAATGGTATATGGTTCCCCCAAGGTCCCTCTAAGTGTTATTCTATTATTGTGACACTTTCCCAGGATCTCTACTCAAATTTATTTCATAATTTCACATATAAAATAATCATTCATATAAGTCACTCTCTTGTCCTGAGGCAAATCCTCTGGAGAATTTCCAGGATATATCACAAATATTACCACACAATTAAGCCAAACTGAAAAAACCAACTTTTCCCTTTCAGTTTGACAAGATAGAACATAAAAACATGCTCAACTTATTAATAATATGATTTAAATTAATATCCAGTGATTCATGGCAAGAATAAGTGTAAGATTGGGCAAGTGCAATGCTAAAACTAAGTGTTTCATTCATGTTCAATTTTTTAATGTGTAATATGTAGTTATAAAATAGTAGCATATCTTATTTAAGTTTTTTATTAAAGTGTATTCCTGTGTTGTTCAGCTAATAACCTTTCTGTGTTATTATAGTTATATGTACAAGTTTATATACACAAGTTATATGTGTGGCATATAACTTCCATTAGAAAATTAAACAGTGTTAGAAATTGGATTTTAAATATAACAAAACAAAATTTAAAACTTGAACCTGAAACCTTTCTGCTAAGTATGATA
>BHFT01045231.1:0-20829 GCA_004320025.1 Laticauda laticaudata | reverse complement strand
AGACATCCTAAATATCTGAGATACATCCCAGATACAAACATTTTGTCTGTTTTAATCCTTTATATACGAGATGCATACACTTACATTCTTTCTATTTCCGTGCTACTAACGCTGTGTAGACGTTCTGTGCACCTTTCATTTCCTCCCTCTTTCCATTTTCAGCTGCAGTGGATGTGAGTTGGCCAGAGGATGCCGAGAGGATACAGCGGATGTTTAACGGATGATAACGGACATAGAATGTTTGTTGCCCGTACATGCCACGGATGTACATCGTACACGGTGGAAAGTTCATCCGCTCACAAAGTTTTGTGCAGCTCAAAACTTCTTGCATGGATGAAATCTCAGTGAACAGATGCTCGAGGGATAGAGTGCATGAAACACGTACGCAGTGAGTACACAACGGATGCATAGCATTTTCCAATGCATGGCAAGCTTTTTTTTGAATGTTTTACATCCTCTTTGCATCCGTAAGTGCAGTGGGACAGGGGCTTTAGTTCTGTTTGTCAGTGACCTGTGGTGAAAGTGGTACAGCAGTGGTACATTCTCCTTGTCCTCCTTGTGTTATGTATTGAGTTGTGTTAACTGTGCTAAAGTGAAATTAACCTTTAGATGACCCTGTTAGCTCCAACTGTTTTAGAGGGAAATTTAGAACATTTATATTTGGGAGGACTTTTTCTAGTTCTAAGATTGGTTAAGGCCCTGTGGTCTAGAGTATAAATCACAGGCATTTGCCTCAGTTCCAGTTTTGAGTCAATAAATGCTGTTGCAGCTATGCTGGTCTGGTTCTTGACTATTGAAGTCCACTACACAATACCTTGATTTCTTGGCTGCTGGTTATAAATCAACCATGACATCCTGAGCTGATTTTGTGGATTAGCAATTTAGAGCATGTTTTATGTTGGTTCTTTACTTTCCCTGAATCCAGTTCCAGTTGGTGTTGGTTGGAGGAAGAGAGATATCTCCTCAGGTTCTTGCAATGTGTACTGCCACAAGGTTTTAGTCTCTTTTCCACCTTTTCAATATCTACATAAAGTTATTGCATGAAGTTATCTGCAAATTTAAGGTTCAGTATCATCAGTATGCTAATGAAACCCAATTATATCTTTTGATCCCAGACAGCCAAGTCTCTGATTCTCTTTCAATCAGAAAGTCATGATTTCAAGACTGAATGACTAGAGGTGTTTTGGCTGCAAAAATTTGGGAATATTCCATCTTTGACCTTAGATGAAGTTCCACTACCTTCTTCAAAATTGGCACATAATCTGAAAAACCTCTTGGACTTGCAGCTCCTTCTTCAATAGTGGATGTCAGCTGATATCAGAAAGCCTTTGCACAACTCCATCTGGTGTACCAGCTGTGTCCTTTCCTAAATGGTGGGGCCTTCAGACAGCCTCTCAAACCCTACTCCTATCAATGTTTCACCAGTGTAATGCACTTCATATGCAGCTGCCATTGAGAGCCACACAGACGCTTCATCTGGTCAACAATGTGATGGTGACTGGAGGAGACTAAAACATACAAAGAACAGTTACAGGACTAGCCAACCCCAGACAGCCAAGTGTACTTTCTCAGTACATGTCTGTGATTGTCTTTCACCAAGAGGTGTTTTAGCTGCAAAAATCTGGGAATATTCCATCTCTGACCTTAGATGAAGTTCCATGTCCCTCTTCAACCAGAGGAGACCAAGGGAGACCAGGGGAGAGATGATAGCAGTCTTCCAATATTTGAGGGGCTGCCACAGAGAGGAAGGGGTCAAGCTATTTTCTAAAGCACTTGTAGGCCAGACAAGGAATAATGGATAGAAGCTGAACAAGGAGAGATTTCCCCTGGAAATAAGGAGAAACTTTCTGACAGTGAGAACAATCCACCAATGGAACACCTTGCCGTCGGAAGTTGTGGGAGCGCCATCACTTGAGACTTTCAAGAAGAGATTGGACTGCCATTTGTCAGAAATGGTGTAGGCTCTCCCGTTTGGGTGAGAGGTTGGACTAGATGACCTACAAGAACCCTTCCAATTCTGATTATTTGTCTGTTAAATGAACATATCTTGGTCTTTGCAAGCTGAACTAGGTTTTCAGTGCTCCTTTGGTAAGGAAAAAGAGATACCATCAATCAACTTTTATTTTGGCATTAGCCAGCAAATAAAACAAGAAAATTACAAGTTAAAATTATGTTTAAACCTGCTTGTAGCTGTGAATGATTGGTCCACTGCTTTCAGATCACCTAATGTATATTCCTAGCCCACAAGGATGATGGCTAGCCATAAATGTGACAAAGTTGCAGTTTGACATATGTTATCTCACATCAGGAAAATGGAAAGCTATTGATTCATAACCTGGCTGAAAAAAAGGAAAGTTTAAATTCATAGGATTTAATTTATATGGGCCAGCTTTATGGCAAAACCCATGCTCAGAGTCCATCATCTATCTATCTCTATATCTCACCTTTATTATTTTTACAAATAATTCAAGGCAGCAAACACATCCTACATACATTTCGGCTCCTTTTTATCATTTTACATTTGAGCTATATTTATTTTTCCTAAATATTTAAAAAGTGATGTCAATAAGGAATCTATGTTTTATTTATTCATTTAGTC
Source organism: Laticauda laticaudata (assembly GCA_004320025.1). Taxonomy (NCBI): domain Eukaryota; kingdom Metazoa; phylum Chordata; class Lepidosauria; order Squamata; family Elapidae; genus Laticauda; species Laticauda laticaudata. The sequence continues at coordinate 18,230 of BHFT01045231.1, read as the reverse complement.
AAATAATTTTAGACACTTTGTGTCTGTGTATGTGCACACTTTTGAGTTCATTTTGAATCCTAGCGACAGCCTGTAGTCCCTATGGTCTTTGTCCATATACTTTCCAAACTAGAATCATATGCTAGATGAAGATAATGGAGTCAGTTCTAGGACACAATGGCCTTGGCTTTTACTCACTTCTAATCATGTCCACTTTATATGAAATATAAAATCCACAGTATCTGGAATTCAGTATTTCATATTCTGGGGTTTTTTTTTTTTATAATTCATGATTATGCTTTATTTCATAGTCCAGTTGCTTGGGCTTAAGGCAGTTTACATGATTATTCTATAATCCTTTTTTGGAATTATCTCAGTGCAGTTTTAACTATTCCAAAAAGCAGCTTTCCTTGGCAAGAGTACTGAGCACAGTTCTGATAATTATTTTTTGACTTCTTGCAGTTTAATGAGCAGACATTCTATTTCCTATATGGACATTCAGAGGAGCCCCCTTGAACAGCACATTTGGCACTGTTTCAGTGGAAATGAATATCAAAGGAAGCTGTTTGCTTTTCCTTTCTTAATTATTTGTTATATGTACATGCCTTGTGAACAGCAAGAAAAGGAAAAGAGTTGCAAGGATCTTTCAGGAAGCATTTGGAGGGGGTGCATTTAACATTTACTTCACATCTCCTTATCAGTATAGAAAAAGCACAAAATTAAAGAATTCTAGAGAGGCAGGCAGCTTGATAGCATCACTTTAATAATTAAACTGTTTCTTCTTTTTTCTTTTAAAAGATTTTGATGTATGACACTTTCATCCTTTAGAAATGCATTAGACTGACGGGAGAAATTTTCAGAAAGCACTTTGTTAATACAATATCAGCTATATTTTATAATGTTTCTCTTTTTAACCATTAGCTTAAAAGATAATTGAACTGTTTGAAAGTCATGCTCCAAATACTTTTTTCCCCTCTTTATACATGGTAGGATAAGGAAAAGGGAATTCATAGAAGAAACCAAAGAATGCTATTATTTCACTGTGTTCTTGGTTTAATTCACAAGAAGTGATGAGGAACATGAAAAACACTTATGTGGGCATGAAGCTTTAGGCAACCATCCCTTCCCCACAACAGTTCTTTACCACTGAATAAATGTTTATTCTAAAAATTTTTTTTAACATTTTCATTCAGCTGGTCTAAATTTTGACTAATATCAAGATAAGATATCTATTTGAGAATAAATCTTATAATACAAATCTAAAGTTTTTATACACTTGCATCACCCTGAGTGCCAGTGAACCTTTCACATTCTGAAATGTAATCTTTGCAGGATGTCCTGATTATGGTAGAACAGGGGTCCCAACTACTGGGACACGGCCCGCCCAGAACTGGGCTACAAAAGTGGTAGGTGAATGTGCATGTGACTGAAGCTCCACTTGGGTGAGTATATGCTTGTGCTCACAGTTGTGTGTGCAGCTCCATTATGTGAATGGTGGGGTTACACAGAACCATTCCCTCTCTCCCCCCCCCCCAAATTGCTGGACCACCAAGGTGGAAACATTGGGACCGCTGTTGTGGAACATTAGATTTTAAATGACATAGTTTATTGAGTATTGTTTTTGATTAAAGGATTTGTTTAATCAGATGGATGATTGGATACCGAAATTTAAATTTCCATGAAAAGATAAAACAAATATTGTTCACTAATTTGATTTCCATGGCTAGAGTAAATACATTTATTTGAATAGTTGTTCCATATAATGTGTGCACTTAATATATACTTAATGTATTCACTGCATACATACTTAATGAATAAACTGAAAAATAAAATATTTCTCTTAGCCTCATTTCCAGCCTTGTTTGTGATTTGTCTTGGCTATCCCAACAACTGAGTTATTTAAATATACTTTAATTATAATTTCTGGTGGTATTTTGTTTGTGCTGCATATTAAATAAAACTGTTGATTGATTAATTGATTAATAGATTGATTGCATATGCATTATCAAATTATGTGTTAACTCTTAACAACTATATACATACTTCTTCTCCATGACAATGTGTCCTATTCTGGTCCTTTTGGTCTTCCAATATGCGCTCATTGCTATTGTAACTGAATTCATCCACCTTGCTTCTGGTCATAATCTTCTTTGCTTGCCTTGTACCTTTCCCAGCATTAGAACCATTCCTAGAGAGCATGATCTAATAAGTTTAAAATTGGATAATTTGAACTTGACCATTTGTTCCTTAAGTTAGATCTTAGGATTGATTTGTTTGCCTACCCATTTGTTTGGTTTCTGGCTAGTTTCTTAGGTGTCTTATCCAATGTCACAGTTTATAGGTGTCAATATACTCTCTCCTGCTTTTTCAAAATCCAACTTTCATTTCCATAAGCACTGTTATGATCTTTCAAAAGAAATCTTAGTAATATGGTTAGAAATATAAGAGAACCAAGATTATGCTTATATCAGGGATGTCAAACTGGTGGCCCATAGGCTAGATGTATTATGCACAGGCCACGCCGACCCCAGCGCCGTGAATGAAAAACACTTCATGATATGTGATATGATGTGTAAGTGATGGCACAAGCTTGGCACTCATGCTTTATATCAATAAGATACAATCATCTGTTTTATTTAATAAAATGACTTTCCCTTAGATTGAAAAAGTATTTATTAAAATGACAACTTCTCACATTGGGTTGTGAGATATAATACTAAACAATGATCAAAGAGAAAAATTAAGAAATATTTTTTTTAATAATAATTTGTCAAAACATAATTTAAATAGAGTGATATTGGATGGGATAACTGCTATTCTCATTATTTTTTGGACAGTTGAATAGGCTGAAAACAAATAATTTACACAAGATTACTCCCTCAAGACAAAAATCTATCTTTGTAGCTCAAATCTGAGCTAAGAAATATCTCATAGTGTCTATTCTAAAATGAATCTAGGATTGATTCTACTATTTCTGTGTTCCCTAAGTCAATTGTGTGCCCAACCAATGATTAGCATAAGAATGAGAAAATTTCTCTATCACATTCAGATGTCATACCACAACTCTTACTCCCACCCCAATGTTAACGGCTTTTTTAAAAAATCAACTCTCTCACGAGATTTGCAAATTCCAGTTTTGTGAACTGTGTTTTTGACTGATGCTTTATTCTGACAGATTTCACTACCCATAACTCTTTGCTTCATATATTTGCTCATTGTCTTTCTAAAAGAAAAGCTACTGTGCTGTTCTTTTAAAAGCACTATCCAAATCTTTCTTAGGTTATTTTCAGCAAATGCAAGCAGATTTCAATGCCGTGATTTAAAGTCTATCATTAGTTTTTTTAATAGGTATGCAAAGTGGATCTGTTGCTCATTAAGTGTGCACTGTGGAACAATATATGCTGTCATAGTTATCTTTCCTGATACCTGTTAAGCAAAGGACAATTGCCAAGCAATTAAAAAGAAAAAGAAGCAAAATAATACACCTGAGATCCATCATAATAAGAATGTCCTGAACCACTTAACCCTTGAAGAAACTTTAGCTGCATTCATAAATGGCATTTCCAATGTGTCAGAAAAAATATATTAAATAAACCTGCTTACACTCTGAGCGTAAATATTTGATTTTTGATTTCTTGAAATATTAATTAACAGTAGAACAAATCATGATAAAACCAAGACACATTACTTCACAGAACATAATTACATATTTCTGATGGTCTCAAAAAAAGAGGAAAGCTGATACTGATATTCAGATTAATTAGCCTTCATGGAGTTGCTTAAATACAAAAAGGTGTGAAACTTGGTAGAGAACAGACAAATGTCCCAGTCCCACCTATTATTCTCTCTAATATTCATGTGATTATATGGAAACCCAAAGGCAGCCCTAATTTGGTTTGAGAACAGGCATTTACATGATCCAATAATAAGTACATTAGTGTTCATGATCAGACAAGAACTACTTTAGTAGTTAAAGCAATTGCAATCACTTCCAGATTCCAGTTGAATGTGTAGAAGTAGAAAAGAGAGTAGTGTTGATTGGAGGCTGTATATGCAGTTCCCTTCTCTGTCTAGTTTTCAGGACTCAACTACTCAGGTGAATGTGTGATAACAGATGATAAGTCCTTGTGAGGGGAGGGAAGCATTTTATTCAGTTATTAATATCATTTTATCAATCCCAAATGAGACTGGCAATTAAATGACCATCATATATCTTGTAATTGTCACAATATCATACCTTTCACCACACAGCTACTGGGTTGCCTAAACTTTCTTATTATCTCTTACTTGATTTTATTTTATTTTATTTTATTTTATTTTATTTTATTTTATTTTATTTTATTTTATTTTATTTTATTTTATTTTATTTATTTATTTATTTATTTATTTTATTTTATTTATTTTAGAACCACCAGTGGCGCAGTGGTTAGAATGCAGTACTGCAGGCTAACTCACTGCTGATTCCAGGAGTTTGATTCTGAGAGGCTCAACGTTGACTTGGCCTTCCACCATTCTGAGGTCAGTAAAATGAGGACCCTGATTCTTGAAGCAATATTCTAACTTTGTAAAACCCCTAGGGAGGGTTGTAAAACACTAGGAGGCAGTCCCAAAGGTTCTTGAACTCTTGGCTTTTCTTTAAAGACCTTTCGCTTCTCATCCAAGGAGATTCTCAGAGATTATGAGGCAGTATATAAGTCTAAATGCTATTGTTACTTTTATTACTTTCATATACCAGCTTTCTTATTTTTATACATAATTGGAAGAAAGAATACCTAATTTTCATCCTCTTTCCTATAGTCCCTACAAAAATCTTATGAGGTAGGTTGAGCTGAGAAAGAGTATAGCACCAAAGTCACTTCTCTGGGTCTCATGCCTTAGCTGGGTGATTTTGGGCCAGTGAAAAGGCAACATCTCCTTCCCATCAACCCAATGTAGTGGAACATGGAAATGACTGTACTTTTTCATAATTAAAATATTATTTTTATAAGGTGTGATGAGAAGGGAGTGACAGGATCCCAAGTGTGAACATATTACAACTTGTATAAATTAAGAATGACATTGGCAGCTTATTTCAATATCTTTTTATTGAACCTAACATTTCTAAAGCCCATGTCACACAGCACCAATGGATGGAAAGAGGATGTAAAATGGAGAGAAACACTTGCCATCCGTTGGTTTAATGCGATGAATTGTTTCTGTACTCAACTGCGTCCGTTTTTCATTCTCTCTATCCATCCAGCATCCGTCTACTATGATTTCATTCGCTCAAAAAGTTTTTGAGCTGCTTGACAGCGGCTTTAATCAATTAGTGAAATTTAATGCTTGAGCCAACTGAAAGGCACTGGCAAGCTGCTAATGTGTGTAAGGTATCCGAAACAGACAATGCATAAGCATTGTATTGGAGCCAAAAGATGAACTGAATTTAACTGCATATGCTGATGCAAGTTTTGCTGCAGACATAAATACACGAAAATCTACATCAGGTACTGCTGTATTACTGGGAAAAGCATTGATTGGATGGAGATATATTTGACAAAAAACATCTAAGTTTGTCAACAATGGAGGCTGAATTCTCATGTTTGTCTCTTAACTATATACAGATTTTAGTTTTGTATAAGCAATTATTAATTGATATGGGAATTAATGTAACATATCCTATTTGTATCCAGCGCGTCCATTCTACATCCGCTACAAATACAGGGAACATTCGTTTAACGTCCGTTCATCATCCATTACGCGTCCGCTATATCTGCTAGGCCATCCACTGCGCATCCGCGAACTCACATCCGCTCCAGCGGAAAACGGACACAGGGAGGAAGCAGAAAGGACGCGGAACGGACATGCAGCATTAGTAGCACGGACGTAGAAGGATGAAAGCGGATGCAGCTCACATACAAAGCTTAAAAATGGAAAAAAACGTTCATATAGGAGATGTATCTCGGATATTTAGGATGTCTAGACGATGCAAAAGACACCGAGCGAACCTATATTTTCCTATAAAAAGGGGGAGAAATCACCTGGATCTCACTTTCAGTCCCAGCAGCCCTGCTGTACAGACCTCTTCAGCCTTCATCTTGTCTTCCACAGCATCCAATCATCTCCACTATGGATCGTGCGCACACTCCTTCTGGTAGCCGCCATCGTTTCAAACAGTGCGAAGGCCTCTATAGGGCTTTTCACCTGTTTCTACGGAAGAAAAGGAGGCGTCAAGAAGTGTCTGGGTCCGAAGATGGATCGCAGAGAGAGCGAGTACGGACTGTATAACAAGCTGAGGAAGGAAGACCCTTGTGCATTCCAGAACTTCATGAGGATGCACCAGCCATGTTTGACAAAGTTGTGGAAGCGGCTGAGACCCAGGTTGACCAAGGCAAACACCAACTTCCAGCCCAGCCTCAACCCTGCGCTGAGGTGGCCACTGACTCTGCGCCACCTGGCCTCCGGGAACCATGTACAGGAGCATGCAGTACGGCTGGAGGGTGCCACACAACACCATCAGCATTGTGGTCAGAGAAGTGGTGCAGGCCATCATCGAAGAATACCTAGAGGAGCTCCTCCAGTGCCCTCCACTGAAGAAGGCTGGAAGAAAGTTGCAGAGCAGTGGTATCAGAAGTGGAATTCCCCCACACCGTTGGAGCCAATAGATGGCAAGCACGTGGCCTGCAAAGCTCCAGCCAAGTTCGGGGTCCACTTATTTCAACTACAAGGGCTGCTTCAGCATCATCCTCTTCGCCATGGTCGATGCTGACTACAAGTTCATGTACACCGATGCTTCAGGCAACGGGTCATCTTCAGAGGGGCTGGAGGGGCTGGAACACAATCTATATGGGCTTCCCAGATGCCAGACCCCCTGCCCAACGACACACAAGATGTGCCCTACTTCATCATTGGTGATGACGCCTTCTCCCGTGCAGAACCTACCTCATGAAGCCCTACACTCTCAAGATGCTTCACCTGTGAAGAGAGGATCTTCAACTACAGGCTGCCCAGGGCAAGGCAGGTGGTGGAGAAAACACCTTGGCATCCTGGCCAACAGGTTCCAGGTACTTTTCACCACCATGCAGCATCACCAGAGACCATGAGGAGGATCGTGGAAGCTTGCTGCATCCTGCACAATCTCATGCGCACCCGCTACCCAGTGTTGCGAAAACAGGCTTGTGGACCACCAACAAGGCAATGGGGACATGGAGCCTGAGGAATGGAGGCAAGGGCGAAACCTGATAGAACGCACTGTGGATGTTCACGGCCCCAACAAGAGCTTTCACGTGAAGGAGAAGCAGCACAACCTCCTGAAACACTGGTGCAACTCCCCAGCTGGAGCAGTGGAGTGGCAAGACAGGAAGGTAGTATGCTTAATGATCTTCGCTTCAGCCTGTCTCATCACACTGATGAGATTGTGCCATGTATGTTGAGTGCCTTACAATGAACAGGGCATTTAATAAAGAGTTATGTTTATGTTGAAATGTCTTGATGAATGATTAAATTGTTATTGATAATAAAGGGCCATAGGTGTGGCACCTGGGAGGGTGGAACCATCCAGTCCCACTATGCTTGCACTGGAGCTTATCTAATCCCACTGCTATCCTTACCCATGCCACAGCTATTACCCATCCCAAAGGTATCCCTGCCATCCCACTGCTATCCTTACCCATCCACAGCTATTACCCATCCCACAGGTAATCCCTGCCATCCCACTGTTATCCTTACCCATCCACAGGTATTACCCATCCACAGGTATCCCTGCCCATCCCACTGCTATCCTTACCCATCCCAACAAGCAGCAAAAGGCTTAACCCATTTCTAAAAGTTTTCAACCAAGATTTTATTTACTAAAAGAATGAACCAAGTGTGTGAAGCAAAGATAAACTTTATTAATAACAAACTGTGAAAGCAAAATGACCCAAGTAAAATGTCCCAAGCAAAGATAAGTCAACAGGTAGCACCCAGTCTCTGGCACTCTTCTCAGTCAGATCTGAGGTGTGCCCATAGTCTCAGGGGTGAAGGGTCCAGGTGCTGTGGAGGTGGCTGCTGCTGGAGGCAGGTCTGAGGTGCCATTGGGATGCCTGGCCCGAGAGGACAACAGGGGATGGGTGTGTGGAGGAAGCTCTCAGAGAGCTGGCTGAGTCCTGTGATGTTGAGAGGCCCTTCTTCCATGACATGGGGTGTAAGTCCCAAGACCGATGACAGATGTTCTGAGGCTGGGCTTGCCTTGGGGTGGAGGAAGGAGGAGTGTAGTGGGGCTGTCTGATCTGCAGGTGAGCGAGGTGAGGCGTGGTGGCATCTGTGGCGTGGGTGGCATCTGTGACATCGGTGGCATTTTGTGGCATCGGTGGCATCGGTGGCATCGGTGGCGTATGAATGTACCTGTGCTGGACTGGGAAGGGCTGCTGCCTGTGCTGCTGGAATCCTGGTAGTCATAGCCTTGGTTGGTGAGGGCCTGTGGAAAGCCTTGGAAGGGCTGTGACATCACTGGGGTGGAGGAACAGACCTGGACTGGGTCGGAGGCAGGTTCAGATGGGCTTGGAGGGTTGCAGAAGACCGGTGATCCTCTCCTTTATCACCTGGTACTGTGATTCGGACATGTCCAGGAGGGTCTGGTTGACGTAGGTGAGGAAGGCCTGCAGTTGGAGGATGGTTATGTCGGTGTGTACCAGCTGAGAGAGGAGATCTACGCTGCTTTTGATGTGTCCTGATCTCCAGCAGGACAGTGTGCTCTGCCCCCGGTCTTCTCTCTGCCTGCTTTCTGTGGAGGTGGAGCTGGGTGTGGGTGTGGGTTTGTCTTGGTGTCAGTGCCCTCTCCTTGCTCCAACTGCATCAGGGGGTCCTCCACGCACTCTGCACTGGGAGTGCAGCTGTCGGGGGGGGTCTCCGTCATGGGGGCGCTCCACAGTATACCTGCCTGGACACAGGAGCTGACTCTTGGCCAGAAGAGGACTGTCTCTGTGGGCTGCTGAGAGAGAGGGTAGACAGAGGCGCTGCTCCTCGGTGGCAGACCTCACCCTCCAAGAAACTGCACTTGGCCATCACATAGGTCTCCTAGTCAGTGAGTTGACGCGCACCTGGCCAGACTTCTTGAGGTGCAGCTTCCCGTAACCAGGTGTGCATGTGCTTCCACCAGCTGCGGAGGAGCCTCGGAGGAGGACCTCTCCCCATCTGTTCTTTCCGTTTGTTGTCCGTTCTCTTTATGCGACCAGGCTCTCCGCCTTCTCTCTCCAAGCCGCCTGCTTCCACTTGGTGTCCTGATAGAGCCTGTGTCCCTTCACCAGAGGTACTCGTTCTCCCTCAGCCATTCGAGCACCTCATCCTCATATTCCTCTTCGATGGAGTACTGCTTCCTCTCCTATCGTGCGATTGCCTCTTCCTCCTCTGCCAGGGCCTTCTGGGCCCTCATGAGAAGGGCTTTGAGGTTCTAGGGGGCTGGGCACCACAACCACCACCACCAGCAGCAGCAACAACAGCAGCAGCAAAAGCAGCACCAGCAGCACCAGCAGCAACCAGCAGCACCAGAAAGGACCAGCAGCACCAGCAGGCACCAGAAGGACCAGCAGCACCAGCAGCACCAGTAGCAGCACCAGCAGAGTCAGCACCAGCAGAAGCAACCAGCACCAGGAGCAGCACCAGCAGAGTAAGCACCAGGACCATGAGCAGCACCAGCAGAGTAAGCACCAGCAGAAGCACCAGCACCAGGAGCAGCACACCAGCAGAAGTCCCAGCACCAGCAGTGTCAGTCCGAGTAGCAGAAGCCCGAGCAGAAACAGAGTCAGCGCCAGGGGGTGGGATGGTGTGGTGGCGCCTGTCCTTCTTGCTCGGGCTGGCAGAAGATGGCACAGGCTTCCTCTTCTTTCCATGGTTGTTGGCTGGAGATGTGTCTGGCAAGCAAGGTGCTTTCCTCTGAATGGTGACCTGCTTGCGAGCTGCATCCTTTTATATCCGCGGGGCTGACGCGATGCATCCTCCCCGCATGCGCAGTGAATGCTTTGCATCTGCTAGGCATCTGCTAGGCATCCGCTAGGCGTCCGCTCTGCATCCGCTCCTTCTGCTGCGCGTCCGCTTCGCTGTTCTCCCCCGGAAGCCCTGCGAATGTGCCATCCGCTTCCATCCGCTTCCATCCACTAGGCTTCCATGGAGCATCCGCTTTACATCCTCACTACGTCCTCTCCCCGTCTGTTCCTTTCCGTTGTTGTCCGTTCTCTTTATGCAAATTTGGGGTACTTTTGAGAGGGGATAACAACGGATGGAACATTTTCTCGTCCGCTGTGTCCTTTTTACATAGTTTTTGCATCCGTCGGCTGATGTGACAGGGCCTTAAGTTTCATAACTTTACTATTCTAATTATTTCCCTTCCATTAAATGAGAAAATATTTTCTATAAAGTTCATATTTTTAAAATACTTATATCAATATTCTATTGTTAGTGTTTGTAAAAGTAATTACAAAATAGAACAAGTGAAAATAGTGTCCGTATACATATTACAAATATTATAGGTATATTTAAAAAAGGAATACCATGTTTAAAATGCTTAGCTATAATAGAAGCAATAAAGGTTATAAAGGGATTTATGCCTATTATCATGACCTAAAAAATGCAGTTAAATATAAAAGAGCAAGAGAAAGTAATAAAGAGAATAATCAGCATTGAAATGACATTGAGAGATGTCAGAAGCTGGTGTTCCAAAGCCCAGCTCATAGATCTATACAAGTTTAAAGGCACGGGTGGGATACGACAGGGTTAACCACCGGATCGGGATTTATGAGGTTCGGTGAGTTATGATGTGCTTCCGTGCATGCTACAAGCGGGTACCTGTAAATCGTCACTGCCTGCAGAGAAGCAGCCTTTGAAACAGCCCTCTTTTCCTGCTTTTTTAACTGCAGCTGAGCCTTGTTTGGCAGCTGAAGTTGAAAAATCAGGAAATAAAGATCAGGTAAGAGCCCAGGTGGGCGGGTGGGCAAAACCACCAGCAGACATAGAACCGGTTCTACGTCTGCTGCTCTTCAGAGCTACTGGTTCTACAGAGGTGGACAGAACCGGTAGAAACCCACCTCTGTTTAAAGAGTTCTGCACTTACATTTCTTCAAAATGAAGTTGTAATCAAGGTTGGAGGGCAAGAAAAAGAAATATGCCTTGCACATCTTGTTTTAATAGAAGCTAATTCCCCTACACCCATGCCTTGGTAATACGATAAAGGCATCAGAGAAAGGAAAAGAAAGTGGGTGGGGGGAAATCCAAGGAAATATAATTGCATATATTTAACCTTTTTTTCAGTGGATGAGAAGTAACAGTTTAGTGAAAGATATCCAACCTTTAGCCTATCAGGTATTGCTGAAGTAGACTTTATTATCTCTCATCATTGCATAACAAATAAAGCTGATAGAAACAACATTTGAAAATGCGCAAGAATATAGTACTGTAAGTTCATGAAAGGTTATTTGACTCATTTCAACAACTTGATCTGGTGCTCTGAAACCAACTTCCTTTACCTTATATTGGGCTAGGACTATGGACAATCCACCTGGATATGTTCTCAGATCTGGAGTATATTTCTTACTGGCATAATTCCCTTTGAACTACAAAATACTCAGCGCTTGAGGTTGGTTTTTTAAAAAAATTCTATTCATTTATGAAGAAAGATGTCAGGGTCCAGTCCCATGCAGCCTGTGCGCTGTTTTCATCCCAGAAAATTATGGTATTGATATGCTTTGTTTCCCATTCATTTTGATATTAGTAACCCCAGTGTCCATAGATATTTAGTCTTATATTTATCTATTTGTCTTCTAAAATAATTATTTGGAAATAAAATTTGACTCAGGTCATTTCCCCAACAAAGTTACAGTGACATTAAAAATGTGACTTATGATGATTTTTCACTGTTATGACCTTTGCACATCCACATGATCATCTGGTCAAAATTCAGATGCTTGGCAGCTGGTTCATATTGTCTCAAGGTCATATGATCATCTTTTGAGACTTTCTTATCAGCAAAGTCAATGGTGAAGCCAGATTCATTTAATAACTGGGTTACTAACTTATCAACTGCAGTGATTCACTTAACAGCTGTAGCAAGAAAGGTCATAAAATGGGGTGGTGGAAATATTTCACTTAACAACATAAATTTTGGACGCACTTGTAGTCATAAGTTGAAGATAGCTGTGGATGATCAGTGTGAGGTGGAAGCAGATAAAAAACCACCAAAAGATTAGTTGATCCAAGGAAAACAAGGTTTTATTCACGTGTCTGCAGAGAACGGGTCCCTCAGCATTGAAGGAACCAGAGCAAAATTCAGGCAGCATTTTTTATTCCCCTCTTACGAGGCCTTTGGCTCACATTCTTTCTGTTTCAATTGCTACATATATTTCGAAAGGTTCATACTAGCCTCATTATCTAGCAAAAGTGTTATATCGTTCTGACATCGCAGCACTTATTTATACAGTTCCGCCATTTGTTCTAAGCCTTATCTTGTTTTTTCTCTGTGTGCACAAACTTGCGAACACTTTCTTATTTAGCAGAACTACTGAGTTTTGAGACACACACTTCCTTATTCAGTCAATGGGCCATCCACAAGCATGGCTTCGGTTCTGCTGCAAATCCCCCTTTTTCTTTTTCCACTTTTGTCTCAAACTCAAAGAGCAGATCCTCTGCTTCTTTCAGAGTGATTTCTCTCTGATACATCATTAGAGGTTTGCTCCTGCTTCTTCTCAAATCTTGAACCCAAGATTTCCCTATCTTCCACACATTGTTATTGCACCAGGGAGACACTGAAGACAACAAAACAACAATACACAGCATATAATAATCATATAAATTCCCATTATGGTAGATCTAAACCAAGTGGAACTGGGAAGCCAAGACCATAGTGCTCCCACAGGTCTGGCAAATGAGGATAACCTCTTTGTGATATGGATTAGAGGAATACGTTCTTCCATTACTTTTACTGTCTTTGTAATATTGGGTTGGAAATCATGGATGTATACACAGCAATGTGAATGAATCAGAGCACACACACACCCTTTTGTAGCTAATACAATGTCTAAGCATACCTATTTGTAGAACAACCTGTCTTACTTCAGAAAGCTCGGTGTTAATCATTTTAATATTCTTTATTGTATCATTGAACATTGTTACCATGAAGTTATTTAGAATATGTATATCTCGTTAGTTCATGGCTACTCCCAATGGTATTATTATACCACGGGAAGATTTGGGTCCAGAGTCTTCTGGGTAAGGCAAGATTCTGGGTCTTCTTTTATTACGTATCTGGCCTTGGGGAAGGCATCAAGTTTATATATCACCGGTATCCCATACCCGAGTGTACATGTGCCACTCATAGGTGGCATCTCCCTGTATGCATATTTCCCACACAATACCCACCTAAAGTTTTCCATAGCATAGGTCTGTTGTGATGTTCGGTCAATTGATCATATCTTCAAATGGATACACATCTGATACTGAATCTTGATTAAAATCATCTATTTATGATAACTCTTGGTATAGCTATGGTTACTACAGGATGATGGCATTCAAAAGTCTTATTAATTTTTCCCAATACTCCTAAATGGAGCCCTCTAGTTTCATTTCTCCTAAAACACACATACGCCGTTTCCCTTAATGAACAAAAATCCTTCCTGTTATATTTCGTTCTACACCATATTTTTTGTCCCATGCCCCTGTGGTCTTAGTCTGTTCTGATCAAGTGAAATGTTGTGTAGGATTTATCCTTCACTGTTTCTTCCTGGCAGGTGCATGCATAACGCAGCAATTGGTGATGTTCAAGGAATGTGAGAACTTCTTGAGATCCTTTATGAAACCACATTGTCATCCCACAAGTCCGTTCCAAAATCACCTGCAGGTCCAACATATTGTGAATTCTCTTTGATGTATTAGTGTAAATATAGTTGCAACAAATAGTCCTTTCCAGAGTTCAGCCGACATCTCCATGGTGGTTTCTGCTGGTATTTCTTCAAGGTTACCTTTAACGGCTGACCGTCCACTGGGATTGCCTTCCAAGGTTTTCTGGTTCCGTGCTTTTCTGACTCTGCTGTAATGCGTCCAGCCTCCTTCCCGAGTACAGACTGCAGATTCAGTCTCAGTAGCACCTGGTACAGACCTTCCCAGCTAGGTTGCCAGCTTTTCACTCCTCCAGTCTTTATCAGGACCTCGTCTCCAGCCTCGTGTGGGTGTTGGCTACAGCCAAAGGTGGTCGTTGCACCAACAGTCCCTGTTTGTGAAGAGAAAGCAAAGACAGAAACAGTGCCAGCAAAATATTTCCGAAGGAACAAGTCCCTGAACTCTGGTATGGGATTGCCTAGTTTGGTGACAAATAGGGTCTCCCCATCAGCATTTCAAAAAGGAGAAACCCCTGTGCCTTTCCTTGGACAAGTTCTGACCTGAGCAGAGCTAAGGGAAGATTCTTTGTCCATGCAAGCCATTTTCAAGTTGTAGTTTGGTCAAGTGTTTCTTCAGTTCCGCGTTTGCTTTTTCATTTTTCCAACTGGATTCAGGATGCCATGGCGTGGTAATCCCATTTCACCCCCACCACCTCCATTACCCTTTGCAGAACCTTTTGGTGAAATGAAGTTCCTCTGTCTGATCTAACTGCTTTCCATCATTCCATATCGTGCGATAATATGTTCTAGTAAGATCTTGTTACTGTGGGAGCTGTGGCTCTTGCTAGTGGATAAGCTCTACCCCCCGTTAGTTGATCTTTGATGACAAGCAGGTATTTCCAACCCCCTTTTCTGGCAACTCAGTGAAATCAATTTGTTGCTCTCTGAAAAGGCCAAACCCACTAAGGGTCGCCCTCCGTCTCTTTCTTGCAATGCCGCTTTCTTATTTACTTTCAAACAAATCAAACATTTCCAGCAGAATGCTCTGAGCTACTGTCCACATCCTCAGACTCCAATAGTGAGTTTTAATGGACATGACCAAGGCCTCGTTCCCAATGTCCTCCTTCATGAACTTTCTCCAATATTCCCCTCATAACAATAGGTGACACCACCTTGACTCCCTCTGACATCTTCCTATCCTCTCTAACCTTCGTCATGAGATCCACTTGCAATAGACAATCATGGTCTTCCAGTTCCATGCCTGCCTTCTCCCTCCAAGAATTCTGCTGGATTTAGATATCTTGTCTGTTCCTATCACCACATCAGGACTGGTTCTCAAAATGGTTTTCATACTTCAATATCCTCCCTTCGGTCATCCAAGTGGTAGCCAGCTGCGTCACCACTGAGTTGACCTGATGAGGCGAATGCACCACCAAAGCTCCCCCAAAGGTTAACTTTTTGGCTCTCCACCACCAACATCGCTGTGCTGCCACAGCCTGAACACAAACTGGCCATCCTTTCACAACCGGCTCCAAACCTTGCTGAGGAAGGCTACCGGCTGGTACTGCCCCCCCCTCTTTTGGGCAAGAACTCAACTGCTGTTCCCTGAGCCACCGCCACATAACAAATGAAATGGTAATTTCAGGTTTGGCAAGGCTAAAACCGGAGCGGTTGACAAAGCCTTCTTCAGCTCTTCCCACCTTCACTATCTCCCTCCTCCATTCTATGTGCTTCCTTTCCAGGCAGCTTTCTATGCAAAAATTGTGCCAACACTGTGAATTGGTCTACCCAGATTCTACAATACCCCAATAATCCCAATGCTTTCCGCACCTCTGTCTTGTTTCCTGGGAGGAGCCAAGCTCATGATCCCCTTCATCCTTTCAGGGTCCAAGGACTCACCTCCTGCTGAATGTAATGTTCCCAAATATTTCACCTTTTTTTTCTACTAACCCCCTTCACCTCCTGCCCACACATCTGATGATATCTTCTCCTCATCTTCCATTGTTAGCATACACATGCGAACTTCCTTCCTTCTAATGGCCACAATCTATTCCAAAAACATCCAACAAGTCTCTTCCTAGCAAGTTCACCCCTGAATCCGGAATATATAATATTTCGGTTTCAGTAACCATATCATTCAATTCCAATCTCACCTCTTCCAAAATCTTGACCTCTTGGATTTCCCACTCACCCCAACCACCTTTAAAGTCTGCTTTGACCTGAATGCTCCTCTACCGGATCGCATACAGATGTCCGGCTTGCGCGGTGTAGATCAGGAACAGCCGTTCTGATGGTCAGGACCCACTAACACACTACCAGTGGCTCCCCGCGGGTCCCTCTTGGGGAGCCAGAACTTCCCTAATCGTATAGGGGCATAGCTTCGTTCCTCTGGGTTTTGGGACATTCACGCGCAAAATGTCCCTTTTTCCCAATCTGAAGCAAGTTCTATCCTGGGACGGCCATTGGAATCGACCGCCTGATTGCCCCTGGACTCCTCGCCTAACCGGGGTCTCCACTCCCTGCTGGGAGATCTTTCATCTCTCCACCTGGCCTCAGATCTGACATCTGGTCTCCCTGTTTTTTCTAACTTCATTCTTGGCTGCCGTTTGCACAGCAGCTACCATCCATCTGGACTTCTGTTTGGTTTTAACTGAGTCTCAGTTCACAAAAACTTGTTGGCTGCTCTCATCAAATCTGTCATGCCAAATCAGTCCATCCCTCTGTCTTCTGGATCTTTTTCTGGATATCTGGCCATGCTTTGGTGACGAATTGATCTTCAGGAGAGTCTCGAAGGCAGGGGTTTCTGGCTCCACTCCGGAGTACTTGGTTAACCCTTCACGGACCTGAGCAAGAA
Organism: Laticauda laticaudata; assembly: GCA_004320025.1. Lineage (NCBI taxonomy): Eukaryota > Metazoa > Chordata > Lepidosauria > Squamata > Elapidae > Laticauda > Laticauda laticaudata. The sequence continues at coordinate 1,580 of BHFT01045231.1, read as the reverse complement.
ATCCCCAGGATTCATCCTTTCCTTGTGTTATTTCAAATGCTTTGGTCAAGTTTTTCCCTTGAGGGATGGGCCAATTAATTCTTCAATGATCAGTGTTTCATATCTCTCATGTGCTCCCTATGAGCATCATCATTGATGTTCCAATTTGGATCGGCTATGGGAACTTGGTGTCTGCAGCCACTGCTCCCTGTTGCCCTGCATGTCTCCTATCCCAGGCAGCCATTGGCCCCTGCCCTCCAATGAGGTTGCCTCTCTTCGGGGTGAAAAGTGTCCAAGAATATAGCAATAGTTCTTGGTATGTGTATTCATTGGGCCAGAAAACAATTCCAACTGTTCTGACACTTCAATGAGGCATTCTCATGGTTTCGGAAGAGTCTTTTTTAAGATCCCATAATTCAGCAGATTTATGGGGACAGCCACGAAAACGGTGACTGGATTCCCCTGCCACATTCATCATTGTGGGAACTTCTTCTGACTGGGAAGCCCGACACGGGATTGGGCCGACCTTCCCTCCTAGAGTCAAATTCTCTAGGTCCTTGTTTAATTGAGCCAGTTCCCTTCTGACCCTGGATATGGCAGGTGGATGGTGGAGCCGGCAGGGGCAGCAGGGGCTGCAGGGGTGGCAGGGGCAGCAGGGGTGCAGGGGCCGGTGGTGCCGGGACTGCGGACGCGATGGCCGGTGGATTTCCCCATCCAGTCCGGCTCAGTTTCGCTTTCTCCACCTTGCTGGACAAACTGTCCTACTTCTGTTTTCTGGTGGAACTGGAACCCTTCAAAGTGAGCATGAATACCATACCTCCACATAGGGTATTTTGCTCCTTCATCCGTGTTTCACTAATATCTTTCAATGAGTTTATCATAGTGCTGGTATTCCCTTCGGGATCCCAGTGGTAAGGAAACTTCAGGGTCTACTAGGGGATACTTCAAAGCCACTATTTTTGGCATAGGTAGATCATTTTCTTTTCTCTAGACTCCGAGTGTGTCCTCAGATGGGGCAATGACCATTGTTGTAGTAGTGTCCCAATGGGGAGTCAGTCATGAATCAGCCTTCTCGGGGTCTTTTTGATCTCAATACCCGTTCCCTCTTGGAACGTTTTCACACTTGCTTGGTACCTGCGATTCTCCACACTGCCCGCCAACAAGCTCCCAGAGATTCCCAACTCAGGGATTTACACCTGTCTCCAGCAGTCGCTGGATTCCCAGAGTTTAAGGACAGTATAATCCTTCTTCTATCCGAAAGGCAACAAACTCCCTGAACAGCCCCTGGTCTCCTGGAGACGAAAGGAGTGTGGGCGTCCCCACTTTCAGGTGATCACCACGACACTCCTGAGTGTCAGGCCGGCTTCTCTCTGCTCTTGTTTTCCAAGGATCGTCTGCTGAGTGCAGTTATCCAGATCAAACTGAGACAGGGAGGGGCCCCTCTACAATGGAGGTGGTGTCGCCACAACTTACCCAGTCCCTTTTCTAGTCGAAATTCCATCGGGCCCACGTTGAGCGCCAAATTGTGAGGTGGAAGCAGATAAAAACGCACCAAAAAGATTAGTTGATCCAAAGGAAAACAAGGTTTATCACGTTCTGCA
>BHFT01045230.1:0-32485 GCA_004320025.1 Laticauda laticaudata | reverse complement strand
CGAAATTTTGCTCGTCCGCTGTGTCCTTTTTGCATACGTTTTGCATCCGTCGGCCAGTGTGACCTAGCCTTAAGGCACTCACCACCAAAATGCTAATCTGAGCTTCCTATGAGTCTCTCTACAGAACAATCTCTGTAAGCAAATGCTCTCTGTACCAAAGTAAGACTTTCTCTTTATTTATTATATCCTTCATAGTCAGAATTTTTTTCCCTCTTCATAAAAGTGGGCTTGAATCTGGGCTTTGTAGTCTTAGTCTAGCACATTAATCATTACCCACAGCAATTCTTGCTTTTTCTCCACTTTGGTTTAGACATGTCGATTGGAGAACTAGTTTTCTGCAGTGCTTCTGATGTGGATCTGAAGACAAAGAAATTCAAATTCTGACTCTATCATGAGATTCACAGTGAGTCAAAAAAATATATTCAGTCAGTCCAGTGAAATATCCAGCAGAAATATTTGCAGAACTTACAAAGCTTAGTACAAATGTTTATAATTTTACATGCTGTGAGAATTAATGTAATGAGTTTATAGAATGTGAGTTAATTCAGTAACTTTCATTGTGTGGTATGGTTTTCACTATTGGGTAACTTCAAGCCAAATCTGTTTTCCACAAATTGATCTTATTAGGTTCTTGTTGTGAATGAGAGAAGTTGCCTATGACTATATGTGTCCTAGGTTTCCTCGAACTAACATAGGATAAGTGTTTCATTAAATTTCATTCATTTCAGTAGGAACCTCTTTCAAACCAACTTTCTTTTAAGGCATGTGTCTTATTTAATACGATTATCTTAATTTTGTGAAAGGAAGGGCAGGCTTTTCCAATTAGGAGTGCTGGCTGGGACTCTAGTAACTCATTGTTAAATCCGAATGGAAAACTCTCTGCTACTAAAGCCCTGAGAGTCAGAATAGTATTAGAGAAGAAACCCAAAACTCCTCCATACTGTTATTAATAATTAATATTGTGTTCAATTTTCAATTTATCATATTTTGAAATGGGGGTTGCAAACTAATGCACTACAAACAGAATGGAAATTTATGAATTTCTCTTGGACTCGTCAGGAAAGAATGGAAGGAAGGGATGCAAAGGGAAGCTAAAAGGCAATCAAAAACTCTGCCCTTTTTCTTCATTTAACACCATCTTGACTTTTTTTGATTCTCTCTCTGCAGGTACCCTTGGGAGGCCATCCTATTTTCAAAGTCTGTCTTTTGACTTTCAGAATTAAAACATGAAACATTCCTTCTAGAATCAGACATGAATAGACGTCTACTCTCTCCATTTATCTTCACATCTTTTTGATGACAATTAGGTTGAGAGAGTGACTAGACCTAAATTTCCAGTGCTTAACCTAAAACTTGTATAGCTCAAAGATATCACTAGAAAGCTGCCTGTATGCTCAACGTATTTCTCCACCGTCACTGATGAAAGTATAGCTCTGCTTTTAGGTTACTCCTTTTTAATGCTTTGGAGCTTGAAATGAAATTGCAGCCTTTAAAACTGTACTGTAAAGGAATTATTGGAATCTTTAAGCACTGAAGCATATAACACTCAATTAGAAGTATTAAAATGCATTCATATATATTAAAATTAAATGTATTATTAAAATAATTAAAAATACTCCATTTGAGCCATTTGATCTCCTTCCTCTGCGCAAGGGATTCTTCCAAAATTACATTTGCAGAATGCATCTGTCACACTAGAAGAAAAAAATAATCTTTAACTTCTCCCAAATGGTCCTGTTGGGAATCCAATACAGAATAGCACCATCACATACTCCATGGAATTATGATAGAAAAATAATGAGGAAAACTGACACTCTTAAGCCCATGTCCCACTGCACCAACGGATGCAAAGAGGATGTAAAACGTTAAAAAAAGCTTGCCATCCGTCAGAGGTATTGTAAAATATCGTTTAAATAAAAGCTTGCCATCCGTTGGAAAACGCGATGTATCCATTGTGTACTCACTGCATACGTGTTTCATACGCTCTATCCGTCAAGCATCGGTCCACTGAGATTTCATCTGCGCAGAAGTTATTGAGCTGCACAAAACTTTTGAGCGGATGAACTTTCCACAGCATACGATATACATCCACGACACATATGGGCAACAAACGTTCTATGTCCCTTGTCAACGTCGCTGTATTCCTCTCGGCATCCTCGCCAACTCACATCCGCTGTCAGCTGAAATGGAAAGAGGAGGAAGCGAAAGGTACAGAGAATGTCCCACACAGCGTTAGTAGCATGGAAATAGAAAGGATGTAAGTGAATGCATCTCGTATATAAAGCATTAAAATGGACAAAATGCTTGTATCTGGATATATTCTTGGATATTTAGATGTCTGGAAGTATGCCTAGAGTATGTGGAAGGACACTAGCGGAAAACCGATATTTCCATAAAAAGGGGAGGAAAATGGACCTGGATCACAGTATGAGTCCAGCCAGTCTGTGGTGTACAGACCTCTTCACCCTTGGTCTTGCTCTCTCACACATATCCATTGATCGCCACCATGTAATCATCCACACTCTCTTATGGTAGCTGCATCATTCAACACCAGAACAAGTCCTGTTCAGACTGTTTCACCTTTTCTATGCAAGGAGAAGAAGGAGACGTTCAAGAGCTGTGTGGGTCCGAGCGATGTAGGCTTTATTAAAAGTGTGGGAGAACGAGTGAGTTGGACTGTATGGACAAGCTGATGTGAGCTGAGAAGAAGACCCTCGTGCTTCCAGCACTTCATGAGATGCCACCAGCCATGTTTGACGAAATTGTAGAGCATCTGTAGACCCAGATTGAACAAGCCGAGCACCACCTTCCTTCCCAACCTGGACCCGGACTGAAGGTGGCACTGACTCTGCGCCACCTGGCCTTCTGAACCACATACAGAAACATGCAGTATGCCTGGAGGTGCCACACAACACCATCAGCAAAGTGGTCAGAGAAGTGGTGCAGGCCATCATCGAAGAATACGTGGATGAGCTCCTCCAGTGTCCACCACTGAAAAAGGCTGGAGTAAAGTTGAAGAAAATCTGGGTATCAGAGGTGAACCTTTCCCCACACACGTGAGCCATAGATGGAAGCACGTGGCCTGCAAAGCTCCAGCCAACTCAGGCTCCTCTTATTACAACTACAAGGCTTCTTCAGTATCATCCTCTTTGCCATGGGTTGATGCTGACTACAAGTTCATGTACATCGATGCTTCAGGCAACGGGTCTGCTCAGATAGCCAGCGGTATTACAACCCGCCAGTGACTCAAGGATGGGGAATGCAACTCATTCATGGTTTTCCAGATCCAGACCCCCTACCATGACACACAAGATGTGCCCGATTTCATCGTGGGTGATGACGCCTTCTCCCTGAACCCTATCTCATGAAGCCCTACACTTCAAGATTCCTCACACCGTGAAAGAGAGGATCTTCAACTTCAGGCTGTCCAGGGCGAAGACGGGTGGTGGAGAATGCCTTTGGCATCCTGGCCAACAGGTTCCAGGTACTTCTTCACCACCATGCAGCATCACCCACAGATTGTGAGGAGCATCTTGGAAGCTTGCTGCATCCTGTACAATCTCATGGCACCCGCGCTACCAGTGTTGACGGACAGGCTTGTGGATCATCAACAGGGAATGGGGACATGGAGCCTGGTGAATGGAGGCAAACACCTAACCTGATAGATGCTGTGTGCATGTACAAGGTCCCAACAGAGCTTCACATGAAGGAGAAGCAGCGCAACCTCCTGAAACACTGGTGCAACTCCCCAGCTGGAGCAGTGGAGTGGCAAAGACAGGTGATATAGATGGTTAATGATGCTTCCTTGTGCCTGTCTCATAACACTGATAGGATTGTGCCATGTAATGTTGAAGTGTGATCCTTCAACTGAATAGGGCATTAATAAAGAGCTTGTTATTTTGAAATGTGTCTAGTCAATTAATACAATTGTTATGATTTTACAAAAAGCGGCCATGATGTGTGCGGCAGTTGGAGGTGAAACGATTACGATGTCCCCACTATGCGTTGCAATTAATATCAGTTTTTATTTTTATCTCGTTTCTCCTTTTATTTATCCGGAGCTTTAACTGTCCGACAGCTATCCGCCTATTATCCTATTACCCATCCACACTACCTAGCCATCCTTCACAAAATCTTACCATTCTCACAACCTATCCCATACCACCCACAACATATATCTATTCACACTCCTACCACTCCCCTATACCAAACATCCTACCCATCCACAAGCATGCAAGGCTTAACCCTTTTTCAAAGTTTTCCAACAACTTCATCAGGTAAATAAATGAACCAAGTGTGTGAAGCAAAGATAGCCTTTATTAATAACTGTCTTTAGTAAACTGTATGACTTTATTAAAAAAGCAAACGAACCAAGTAAAGATGTCTTTAGCAAAGATAAAGTGAATAGGTAACAAACTCAGTCTCTTGCACTATTCTCAGTCACTCTGAGGCATGTCCATGGTCTCAGCTGGCGAGCGCCAGGGACTGTGGAGTGGCTGTGGCTGGAGTGTTGGTCTGAGGCCCATTGGGGTGCTTGGCCCCGAGAGTACAACGGGATGGTGTGTTCAGGAAGCTCTCAGAGAGCTGAGTCAATCCCATGATGTTGAGAGGCCCTTCACATGACACTGGAGATGTCAGTCCAAGACTGATGACAGATGTCAGTTTGAGGGGCTTGGCTGTGGGGTGAGGAAGGAGGAGTGTAGTGGGGCTTTTCTGGTGCGCAACTGACATGTGAGACATCTGTGGCATGTGATGTTACCCTTGGCCTGCACTGCGGAAGCCGGTCTGCCTACTTGTGGTAATATCTGGGTAGACTCGTAGCCTGGTAAGGATAGGGGGCCTGTTTGAATCACCGTGAAGAGGCTAGTCCGACTCGTCCACTTGGAGAGTGAGGAGTCGCAGCAGACAAACCAGGAGACATGGGTCAGAGCAGCTCTCCAGCTGCGGCCGGCTAGGCGTTGTTGCAGAAATAGAATGTCGATCTTCTTCCCATCACCTCGTACTGGGCCTCGGGGCAAGGTCCAGAGGGTCGGCTCTGTGTTAGGTGGAATGAAGAGGCTTCCGGTTCTTAAGGAATAAGAGTAAACATCATCACTGATGGACCAAAGCTGAGAGAGACAGTCTCTCTGCTGGTTCTTGATTCCGTGGTCCTGATCCTCACTGGACAGGGTGGCTCTGCCCTCCAGTCTGGCCTTTCTGCTGCTGTCTGTGAGGTGGGAGCTGTGTGTGTGCGGTTGGTTGTCTCTTGTGCGTGGCTGCTTAACTTCCTCCATTTGTGACAGGGGATCCTCCAACGTTTCCTCTTGGCATGGGGAGTGCAGCTGTCGGGAGGGGGCTCTTGGCACATGCTTCCGTATATGCACACCTGGCCTGGCTACCGTAGGCTGTCTCCTGGCTGCGTGAAAGAGGATCTGGCTGTCTTGTGGGACTGTCTGTGAGGAGAGGCGTTGCGTGTCAGAGGGGCTGCTGCCTTTGTGTGGTTGTTGACCTCTCGACCCCCCATGAAGCTGCACTTAGCCAATGACAAACACTCTTCTCACGTATAAGATCTTGACATGCTTAAGCCTGGCCATCAGATATATATATACTCAGGATGTTAGCATTGCCATACCAGGTTGTGCTTGTGCTTTCCAGCCATTCCCAGGCCATACGTCTGGAAGTGTAGCCCAGGCTCTCTCCTCGCCTTCTCTCCAAGCTGCCTGTCTTTCTATTGGTGTGCGATATAGAAAGTCCCTTGTGGACTCATTTCTCCGACAGGTACTTGTTCTGCCTCACCATTCAGCACCTCCATCGCTCATTGTCCTGTTCCTTTGCGCAAGGTAATCCTACAAGTCTAACTAGCATGTTTTCCTTCTCATTCCCTTTCTCTTCCTGCTTCTTCTTCCCTCTGGAAGGGTCTTGAGCAGCAGGGCCTTCAGGGGCTCGAGCAGCATGGTTTTGAGTGCCTTTGGCTGGTGGCGATGCTAGGGCTATTTGAGGCAGGACGAGGTGCGCACTGTTAACGTGGCTTGGCCACCACAAAGGCAGAACTAAAGGGATCGGCATGCTTCATGGCCCCGGCGTCCTCCCCATACTCAAGCAAAAATGGAGTCCGGGATCAGCGCCCGACTTAGGAAAGTGCCCAGCGGCACCACGGCTTGGTTGCCCTTAGGCCAGATTAGCAGCACCAGCAGTGTACATTAGCACCTACCTACCACCAGCCTAGCAGTCTATGCTGCAGCAGCAGTAAAGCACCAGCAGGATCACGAGTCAGTGCCAGGGCGGTGGGTAGTGGTAGGTTCTGTCCACTTGCCAGGGCTGGCAGAGATGTAGGCACAAAGGTCTTTCTCTTTCTTCGCCCTGCATGTGAACCATTGGTGTTGATTTTTAAGATGGTACTGTTAGGCAGCTCGAATCTTTCCTCGAATGCTGGACTGCTTGCGGAGCTCCATTCTTTTATATCCACGGAGCTGACACAATTCATCACTCCCCGCAATCGCAGTGAACGTTTGCATTCTCGCTATGGCATACTGCTATGCACATCTATAGGCATTCCCGATCATCCGCTGTCATCTGCTACGCAGTCCGCTTCCTTCTGCACTAATGTGTATCACTTTGCGAATTCTCCCCCGGAAGCCTTTGGATGTGGTCTCCGCTTCCATCCGCTAGTGCTTCCTACGAAACATCCGCTTACCATCCTTGCTACGATGCACTTACCAGACGTTCTGATTCCCTTCCGTTGTTTTTCTGTTCTGTTTTTGCTAATTGCGACGGCACGTGTCTGAGGGAGCTGAATCCGCTGTGTCCTTTTTGCATATGTTTTGCATCCGTCAGCCATTGGGACCTAGCCTTTAGCCAAGGCTGTCTGAAAGATGCTTTTTCAGGAGATAACTGGACTTTGTTTTTATTTTGAAGATCTTCTTTCTTTTTGAAAGCTTCACTTTCCCAATGTATCACCACTGCCTGCCCTGGGCTTCTTCAACCCTGCCCTGTACCGGCTCCAGGAAGGAGGGAACAGCACCACCCTCTATGACGTGAGTGTCCCAGGAGTGAGGGGCAGTTTGGGAGGCTGATCCCTGGCAGGAGGGGCAGCCTGTGAACTTGCTGTCAGACACAGCAACTACAAAGAGGGGCGAGCTTGGCTGAGCGGGATCCGGGATTTTTGGGCATGTGGTCAAATCCCCCCTTCCTCTGCCTCCCCGTAGGTGATCCATGGATGCCACTGACTGTTGCACCAGAATGGTGCAAGGGGCTCAATGGAGTGAGCCTGTGGAGCTGGCACCTCAAACGTCTCCCTACCGCCTCTTAACGCCTCCTGCTGGACCTCTTGCCTCTTAGCGCCCCCCTAAGCCATCCCACTGCCCCCCAGGGGGTGGTACCGCCCACTTTGGGAACCACTGAGTTAGAGCATTGTTCCCCAAATAGTAGAGTTTCCAAGTATGTGGACTTCAAATCCACAGATTTCCCTTGCCAGATAGAGAATTCTAGGAATCCATATACCAAAGTTGGAAACAGTGACCTACAGTACCACCAACCTTTCCCTCTCAAAAAATTATAGTGAAAGATTTTAAAGCTTGAAGAAATGCCTGTATAGTTATTTCATCTTTCTGCTAAGATGACCTCAGGAAAGATGATTCCCTTCACATGAAACTACTGCATCTATGAAACAAAATTTTTCTGCCAGATACTTTTTAATGATAGAAATAGCCTTTGGCATCTGTACTGTGGTTGCTGGTTCAACACTTATTTACTTTGGGAGAGATGCACTAGGTGAGAATCTAACTGGTTTCTGATCACGTTAGACACAATATGGTAAACTGAAGCATATACTAAATAAAATTTTTATTTTTCCTAAGTCTGGCCAGGTGGAAGATTTTAAACCAGATATAGAGAGAAGCAACCTAGAACCAAGGAGAAATTTCCTGACAATTAGAACAATTAATCAGTGGGACAACTGGCCTCCTGAAGTGAATGTTCCAAAACTGAATGTTTTTAACAGATTGAACAACCATTTGCCTGAATAAGGTTTCCTGTCTTAACAGGGGTTAGACGAGAAGACTGCCAAGGTCCCTTCCAACTCTGGTCCTCTTCCTGCTCTGTTCTGCTCTGTTCTGTTTTGTTATGTGCTATGCTATGCTATGCTATGCTATGCTATGCTATGCTATGCTATGCTATGCTATGCTATGCTATGTTATGCTATGCCATGCTATTCTGTTGCCTTAAGTTATTAAGGTACAAATGAAAGCATGGAAAGGGATAAAAAGTTGTGTTGGTCTTTCCCCCAACTTCTATCCATACAAAATTGAATTTGAATAGATTCAAATATAAATACAAACACAAATACAAATAAATACAAATACAAGTATATTCCTGTAACATAATGTATGTAACTATACATAGAACTTGGGCAGGGGTGGGATTCAACCGGCATTACTATGGTTTGGTGATTATGTTTTGTGTGTGCATGCATGTAAATTAATCTTAGGCTGTGCCTCTCGGACAGCTGAAAAGTGCTGCGCGCAGGTGAGCAGCATTCAAAAAGCGTCTTTTCCCTTGCTTTTTAAACCTCAGCTGTGCCGCGCAAAGCAACTGAGGTTGAAAAAGCAGGAAATAAAGGACCAGCAAGAGATGGGGAAAACGGGCGAATGGGCCAAATAGCAGCAAACACAGAACCGGTTCTATGTCTGCTGTTCTTCAGAGCTACTGAAAAAAATTTTTTACAGATAAATGTACTTAGAAATTCATACTTGGGATGAAATAGTTTGTAAATTATATTTTTCAGTTACATAAACAAAATATGTCAAGAAAAATATCAAAATTCACAGTAAGACAATATTTTCTGTTTACTGGGAAATTATTTTATCTGCCAATTGTAACATAGTTTGGTATTTAATTTTGCATCCTGGCCTCTTCTGTTTGTTTCTGAGCAGCAAGATATCCACGTATTAAGTAATGAATGGATTCACAAAACTCACACAGGCTTTCATTAAATGATATATTTGAATGTATAAAAATCAGGAAGCAACTATTCTTTCAGCTGTAAGTTTGTTCTGCAAACAACTGCTTCCAGGGGAATGATTGAATGATTATGTTTCATCAAGTTAGCGACAACTCTTAGTGATCACATTAATATACTTCCAGGATGAAATGTCTCTAACCTGGCCTTTTAGATCTCCTAATACTGAATTGCTGTAATCAAATCCATCCACTTCATGATTGGTTGCCTACTGTCTTTCCACCTTACTGGACTCTTTTGTGCTCTCTGAGCTTGGTTGTTTTCTTGCAGACATTTTATTACCAAACTAGGTAATCTCATTAGCACTGATAATGTTAGTTTGGCAACGAAACATCTGTAAGAAACAGCCAAGCTCAGAGAGCACCAATGACCCCACAGTTCAAAAGTTTCAGAAAGAAAATCAATGCATATAGGAATCTCATTTTTGTAGGTATCAACATGTTGTGAATATTTTTACAAGCAATTTTATTGCTACCTACCAACTACTAGTCTGTGCATTATATTTGAATGCTGGTCACTTTATATGTTGATAGTTGTTTCTATAAGGATGATCCAGAAGTGATCTACCACTTCCTGTGTCAGTTCTGACACTGGTTGTTATACTTGTCATTGGTTTGACTTGTCTATATTTTATTATCAGAGCTTGCATATTACTTCAGCTATCATTTTGTATCAACAGCACAGCACATCATATTTTTCCTTCAATTCAAAAATCAAGTTCATAATCTTTCAATCCATACTCCTTCAATGTATATTCAGTGAAGAGAGAATAAATAAGGAGAGAGTATATAGCCTCATCTCATTCTTCTACTAACCTGGAACCAGTATGTTGGTTGTGTTCCATGTGGACTATACTTTCCTAATCTGTCTATTGACTTGCCAAGAGAACAACAGGCTTCCCATTTTCCAAAGGACAATTCATAACTTGAGATGGTCAACACAATTGAAGGCATTGGTATAAATAATTAAGCACTTGTGGACTTCTGGAGAAAATTCTTTGCCTTTCTGAATTAGCCATTGCACAGAAGCAATTATGTTTCTTGTTCCTTCTTTTTTTTTTTTCAACCAGCATGAATATCTGGCATATCCCCTTTCATGTAGGGTTTCATCTGGCATGAATGATCCTAAACATTACCCAGAGGGGTAACCGCTGTTTATTAGCCTGCTAAAGCAACAACTAAGTACCATAGGGTATATTTACATTTAGGAGTTCCTTTAAAATCTTACTGGTAATTCAGAATGCTCTGACAAACTAATATCTGTGAACAAAAACAAAGTAGAAGTTTAGACAATACATATTCCTGTCAGTTATTTTTTAAGAAATAAAATAATTCCTTTTTTTCCTGAGAAGAAATGAAAAGGAAACAAATTTTGATTACTGTTCTTTTATCTAAATTTCCTCACGTGGGGCGGAGAAGCCATGATAAAGTATTATGGATCATACCAACAGTGGATTCAGTTTTCTGTTCAGCATATCTTTTACCCAACTTCAGCTGACTGTTTTTGAAAGTTTGTTAGAATTTATTTATTAGATTTCCACTGTATCCCACCTTTCATTCAGCTCAAGGCTGTGTGTGTGTGTGTGTGTGTGTGTGTGTGTGTGTGTGTGTGTGATTAAATGAAAGGAAAGAGCATTAATACATAATACATATCAGTGCTTTTTCTTGCCATTTAGCCCTTTATAATAAACTTGTGTTATGGTTGGCTGAGCTAAGAGAAAAAATGTGAATTGGAGCAATTCCTCCAATCTTGCAACAGGAAATCAAAGGAACCCTAGAGCCCTGTCGAGTGTCATCTCACAAATTATAGGGTATTAGATGGCTCTAGCTCAACTTTGAGCTAAACAGATGCCTAACTACAGTTATGGAAGATCAGTGGGAGATTCACCCACCCAGAACAATTTTTTTCCAATATTGATCTAGCTGTCTTTCCCCATATCAACAGTGTGATAGATTTAATGATGTTATTCATTGATTGAACAATCCCTGCAAATAGGTCATTGGGATTCAATGCACCTAAATGAGTCTGACAGTCCCAATATCAGCATTGGTCCAGATGTCAAGTCAAATCTTGTTCCACCCCAATATTCTTTCCCTAGGTTCTGAATAGCTACCATGTATAGCTGAATAGCATCTATTATATACTGTGAGAATTATGCCTAATGACTTCATTAACCATTCCATGCTGGATTCCATCCAAAAGCCATGGATAGTTCTGAGTAATTACTCATGTGGAAGAAACAGTTAGTTTCAGCACTTGGATCTAATGGGATGTAACTTTAAGAACTTTAATGCACCTTTAAATTATCTTGTTGGATGAGACAGACAGAAAAAGGTCTTCAGATGTTAATAAACCTCTTATAACTGATACACTAGTGCATATAGTTATGGGAAGTGCAATTCAAGGATATCTGGAGAATTGCATATTGTCCATTACAGTCAAAAGGAAACAAAATGATTTGGTTTCTTCTCCATCTTACTGTCCTATTATACATTTACCTTATGCACACGGGTAGAAATCTATTTATGTAACAAATGTGGGAGAAGCAGATGTCAGGAGGGAAAGCACAGCTCAATTAAAAAAATTACCTTGCATTAAGGTAGGCAATTTTGATAAATTCTGTTATCAATATTGTTCATGGATGGACTAATTGTATTCCAAGGGGTGTATGTGATCTCTGGAAATTTGGAGATATCAGACTATCCCCAGTGGTAGATTCTTCATCTGAAGGGTAGGAAAATAATTGAATGTATGAAATGTCACCTAATAATTACATTTAATCAATTTGAATGAGATCAAATCTATTTTAGTTTTTCTTTCAGACCCAGGTAGTTATTGGAATGTAGCCTTTGGTGTTATATTATTGAATTGATTATATTTTATTTATTATATTCAGAAACTGCCAGATTCAAGAATGTTGGTTACAAATGAGGTTCTTCCAAATGATGGAAAATGAATCTGTAATCTTTTTCATCCACAGCATGAAATATTCATATTAATGTTATTCATATTAATTCTACATATATATGCTTTTCCACTAGTCTGGTAATACTCAAGAAAGCTATTCCTGAATCTCTTTCACATTTTATCATTGTCTATCCTGCCATATTGCAAGACCTGCTCACAATTTCATTTAGTTCTTACACATTTCATTTCCACTCTGATCAAACAGGAAAATGATTTGATATGCATAAAAACATTGAAGTACAGAAAACATGCCAAAAGAGTAAAGGCGAGAGAAATGAGGTATTGTACACTTTCAACACAAAGTGTTCTCATGTCAAGATATTTTACAGGATGGGGTACTACAGTACTACATGTTACCCACTTATTATTGGAAACTTAATCAGACAGTATTTCCATTAAAGTCCATTATTTATTTGTTTGAACGATCTCTACTTTTGTTATGTTAACTGAAAAGTGGTAACCTGTTTAATATCTACATTTTGCCTTTAAAATTAGTTGGTTGGGAAATTGAATCTTAGTAGATTCATTACAATACTGGATTCAACAACTTTGCCTTAAAGTCAATTAACTTTAATACATTCAAAACAGAAACCAAGAGTGACTGTAAATCATCTTTATATATGCTAAGAATGTTAGTTGCTGTAACTCTTAATTTTCCAAAAGACAAGTTTCACTTATTTGGTAACTTTTTATCCTTTAGTTGTCATTTTGTGTGTGTGAAAGAGACACAGAAGGCTAGTTTTTCCCTATTCCTACTCATTCTTGTTCAGTTGCTTCAAGTTTTGACTGATTTCAAAGTTAATATTTGAAATGTTTTTTTCTTAAAATGAAGAATACATTAACCCCATTGTAGTTTCAAAATCATGTTAATTCAGTAAATTATAAATGTAATTATTACTTTACTAATTTAAATGGGTACATACTTCTTTCCTTTTTTTGGTTTGACTTTTTTGGTTTTGAATGTGGGGAAAATCACTTTTGATGTTGCTTCATTTGGAATATGTTAATTCATCTGTAACAGGGAAGATTTTCAAACATTAGACTCACATCTAATACTACATCATATTATTTTGTGATCCACATGGCAAGTGACAGATTATAATAGATTATAAAACAGATTACAAAAGTCTGCCTGGAGGCCATTGAGAGGCTCAAAGTTAATTTTATAATATCAAGGCTAAAGAAACAGGAAAGACAGTACTTGAGAAATGCCAAACTATAACAGCATTTCTGCATTTTTTTTCTATATGCGAAGCTAGCGATGCCATGAGTCAATATATACCAAGAGAAGAAAGAAATAAATCAGTTTCTTGGGAACATAAACATACAGAATAGTTTAGTACATATACCTGCAAAAAAAAAAAAAAAAAGGAAAAGTCTCAACTGATTTTGTGCTTTCATAAAGTAGACCAGGGAAATCAAGAGATCTCTCTTTTGTTATATATTATAAAAATATTGTTGGGCACTTAAATGTGATTTTTCCATTTATTTTATTTTTTGATACATAATCCCTAGTTCCATATAATGCTTCACAAAAATAATTTTGACAATAGAAATCTCTGTTTAAGAGAAAAAGAAGTATTCCCAGCCTGTGGTTTTAATATTTCTACCATACTATGCAGACTTTTTTAAAAAGACTCTGAAAATCAGTTGAGTAACATTTACCTGAAATGAAAGGTGGGAGCAAAGTATCGTATCACACAAAAGATTCCATATGATAATGGCATCTTGCTGCCACCAAATGTGAAGACTCTTTAAAAATATCTCAGGTCAAAAATATGAGTGTGAATGGGGAAAGGAAAAAGGTTGTCATAAAGGTATTATCTATTCTCCATAAAAGGCACTATTCAATTCATAATTAAACATGTTTAATTATGTTTAATTATGTTTAAACAATTAAACATTCACAGAATGCTTCATGATAGGGTAAGTGGAAAATGAATTACTAGAAAAGTGGTAACCTGTTTAATATCTACATTTTGCCAGTTGTTCAAAGCTCTAAATCTCCAATTCATATCAACAGCATAGTAATCAATGGAAAAGTACATCAAATTATCTTGCATAAAAATTCTATATATATTGGTAAGCTGAGATTGAAGATATGCATTCTTATTTTTTTCATATCTGTACAGATACAATATTGAATGTCAAAGATGAATAATCTCTGAAGAGTGAATGGGATGTAGCAAAATGGAAAGGCAACTGAAGGAAGTCTACCATTAATACGATGAGCTTGTTGATCAGAAAGGTCAGCAATTCGATGGTTTGAATCCTTAGCACTACATAATGGCGTGAGCTCCGATTACTTATTCCAACTTCTGCCAACCTAGCAGTTTGAAAGCATGTAAAAATGCAATTAGAAAAATAGGGACCACTTAGGTGGGAAGGTAACAGCTTTCTGTGTACCTTTGGTATTTAGTCATGCCAGCCACATAACCACAGAAATGTCTTCTGACAGCGCTGGGTCTTTGGCTTTGTAATGGAGATCAGCACTGCACCCTAGAGCCAGAAATGACAAGCACGTATGTGTGAGAGGAACCTTTACCTTTAGTGAATTTTAGGGTGCAGATTTTATTTATTCATTTCAATTATTAGGTAACAGGTATAAGTATAAACATGGTTATAAATACATGAAATGGATACAATAAGAAAAATAAGAAACAATAGGGATGGTTGGTGCGCTTATGCACGCCCCCTACAGACATCTTAGGAAAGGGGTGACTGTCAATAATAGACAGTCTAAGGTTAAAGTTTTTGGGGTTTGGGGAAGAAACCAGAGTCAGGTAGAGTATTCCAGACATTGACCACTCTGTTGCTGAAGTCGTATTTCCTGCAATCAAGTTTGGTGTGCAGTTTACCTTGAGTTTGTATCCATTGTGTTCTCTTGTATTGTAGTTGAAGCTGAAGCTGAAGTATTCATTGGCAGGTAGGACATTGCAATATATAAATTTATGTCCTAAGATCAAACCGAAGGCAGCATAATTCTAGGTTGTCTAGGTCTAAAATTTCAAGTCTGGTAGCATAAGGTATTCTGCTTTGAGTAGAGGAGTGGAGAATTCTCCTTGTGAAGTATTTCTGGACTTTCTCAACTGTATTAATATCAGATATGTAATGCGGGTTCCAGACTGATGAGCTGTATTCAAGTACTGGTCTAGCAAATGTTTTGTATGCTCCAGTTAGTAGTGATATTACCAGAGAAAAAGCTACGCAGGATTAGGTTTACAACTCTTAATGCCTTTTTGGCTATGTAGTTACAGTGGGCTCTAGTACTTAGATCATTTGAAATGAGTACTCCATCTTAAGTACATTTAAGTACATACTCCATCTTAAGTACATTTGTGTAACATCTAAAAATATTTATTGTCTAAAAATATTTATCTCTTTGCCAAAATTATTTTGTCAAATAATTATGGAGAATAATTAATTCTCCTGCTTGTACAGAAATGATAGCGAAGTCAGATTGGTGGATGTATGGTCAAATAATATTTTTTTAAACTTTAGTGATGCTAGAAGGGGTTAGAATTAGAAGAACATGGCTGCCATTGGTTTACATATTAACAATTAAAGAAAGATTTAAATCAGACAAAAAGTTATGAGTTTGATTTTGTGAAAAATGAATTGGAAATCCTACTGTGTGGGAGTCATGAACATACTATTGCCAAAGTTTATAAATTGTTATTGAATCTGAATTCAGAGAATGAATATGTAAAGCACTGCATGGTTCAGTGGACAAGAAACTTTGGATATGTCATGCTTGACGAATGGGAGAATATGTGGATAAAAGGTTTAACATTTACATTAAATTGTATCATTGATATTTAATACTAGATACATTGTCAAGAATGTATAAAGGTATTTAAATGAATGTTTGAAATATAAAAGTAAAGAAGGGACCTTTTATCACTTATGGTGGATATGTGACAAAGCAAAGAAATATTGGAGTAGAATTCACATCTTAATACAGAAGATTCTCAAAGTGAATATAAAGATAAAACCAGAAACTTTTCTTTGGGATTTAATGGAAAAAGATTTGGGATTTTTTAAAAACTTTGATGTTATATATATTGATGGCAGCAAGATTACTTTATGCACAAAAATGGAAGTATACTTTGATTTCCACAATGGAAAAGCTACAGAAGTTGATGGAGTTAGCAAAGACAGCTAAATTGACTGCTTTAAAACAAAAACAAACTACCAGTACTTTTGTTTCTACTTGGAAGCTGCTTCTGGACTTTATGCTCAAGGTGGGGAAAAATGAAATTTTGATTCTGGATCTTACCAATTAGATACATTTGTTGTTATAGAAATGGCTACTTTATATTATTATGTAAAAGTAAAAAGTTGAGGTTTGATATTATTATCTTATTCTACTATACCAAAGGGAGTCTGAAGTCAATGCCTTTTATTTTCCCCCTTTTTCCTACACTTTTCCCTTCCCTATCTTTCCTAGTATTTTCTTTTGTATTTTTGTATATTATAGTATTAATAAATAAATAAACTAGAAAAAGAAAGAAAAACTGTGTTGCTTTGTCTCCAACGGATTAACACTTTTCCGTTAAAAGTTTTACAATGGAAGGTCTTACAAAAAGAAACAAGAACATGAAATCAGAATTCAGGAGCAGCTTTTTCCAGTTTTCCAGATGTCAATATATTTGTATTCATAAGTTTAAATAAATTATAAAACTTTGGACAGGCTAAAATGGAAACAGATATTGCTCTTTCTCTGGACAGATTTCCACTGCTGCAATATAATCCTTCATAGGTCATGAAATAAATGCAAGCAGCTCAGATAAATTCTAGAGTTATAATACAGCACAGAAGCACAATTGAAACCCAGTATTCTTTCTTTTTTTAGCTTGCTGAACTCTGTGCCAGTTTGCTACTTTGGAGAATAGGCACTGAAAATAAAAATATGCTGGCAATAATTTCCACACCTAACCAGCTTGCAGTACCAAGTTCAAAATATTTATCATTTTTTATTATAGGATTTCAGCTGAGAACAAGTAACCTAGAGCAAATGGAAATATATACCAATTATGGCTCAGGTATAAGCTATATTTCAGGTAGATTGTACATAACTAAAATTGTCAATGACATTCATTTTTTTCTTAGGAACCAACATGGAGGATAAAAAAAAGAGTTAACTTGTGCAAGCTGGGTCTGATATCAACATTGACCAAACACTGAAGTCACGTGTCTCCTATTGTTCCTCGCTGCTGCTGCAAGTTTAACATTCTGAGTAAGTTAAGGGTAGGTACTATGTTTGCATTCTTGTCACTCATATTTTTTTTATGGTTTATTTCAACAATTGAAATCTGCCCCCTACTTTTTTCTAATTGGTAGATTTTATTTGGTGGCTCCTGCTTGTTTAAGAACTGTTCTTAGAACTGTTGTGATATAGACAGCTATATAAATAATTTAAACAAATTGATATTAAAAAAGCAAAAAATCCTCACTTAAACTTGAGAAGCTCTTAAAGCCATAAACAGGATGCATGATGTCCATAAGAATGGGCCAAAGATTGTCCACCTCTGACATAATCTATAAAAAATACCCTTCATTTACATACAATACTTTTTTAGATTGCAAACTGAGAGGAAAAGAGGTAGAAGACATTCAGTAGGCAATAGTAGTAATTCAGTAATCCACAAGATCACTTAGGAAAATGGCTTCAATCATGATACTACCTAATATATGGAGCAAGCAATGATCTCATGTTAACAATGACTCTGAATAGAACCTTAAAATCAGAGGCTATTCCACTATAGCCCAGGCCTGACACCGAAAATGCTCCCTGTCTCTCAACAATTCAGAGAATACTATAATATTCTGAATGAAGATAGAAGTTGCATCTACCAATATATTAAATACTAACAACAACAAAATGCTTGGTATTTAAAAAATAAAATAGAAATAGAAAAATGAATTTTTCTCACTCCAGTAAAAGAGCTGACATTCTATATAACTGGTTGCTAATAAATCTAACTGTGATTGCAGATTTTATACACAGAATTAAGAAAGTGTTAATCATATACCTGCTACTAAGCTCTTCAGAAGTGGCTCTGCAATTTCTGCAAAACAACCAATTGTTAATTGGTTCTGTAGGGATTCAAATTATACATTTCTGGCTATGAAATAATTGAATAGCAGGTTACAGCCAGTTATAACTTCTTTCTCATTTCAAAAACACCTCCGATAATTGATATGCCGTTATTGGTCTAGGTAGCAGAATTCAGAGACACCATGGGCTAATTATATCTAAAAGTAACAGAACTAAATGGATTTCTTCAAGAGTGCCTTCCCTAATTAAAAATGGAGAGAAGGAGTAAAAAGTACACAAAGTAATAACTAGCAGTCAGCATGGGTTTGTTAAAAACGGATCATAACAATCTTATTTCATTCTTCAACATAGCGACTAAATTAGTAGACCAGAGAAATACTGTGGACATAATATATTTAGATTTCAGCAAGGCATTCAGCAAAGTAGACCACAACCTATTTCTTGGTAAGCTAGAAAAAAGTGGAATAGATAGCACCACCACCAGATGGACTTGCAACTGGCTGACAAATCGTACTCAATGAGTAGTCCTGAATGGGTCTAAGTCTACATGGAGGGGAGCAAGCAGTGGGGTGCCATAACATTCTGTCTTAGGCCCAGTACTCTTCAATATCTTCATTAACGACTTAGATGAGGGAATACAAGGGGAAGTTACCAAATCTGCAGATGATACTAAGCTGGCAGGAATAGCTAACACCCAAGAAGATAGGCTCAAGATCCAAATGGATCGTGAAAGACTAGAATATTGGGCCATATCTAACAAAATGAAATTCAACGTTAGAGAAAGTAAAGACTTAATTTAGGCAAGAAAAACCAAACGTACACATATATACTGGGTGAAACCAGGCTCAATGTCAGTAACTATGAGAGGGATCTTGGAGTCTTAGTGAACAACCAGCTAAATATGAGCCAGCAATGTGCAGCAGCAGCCAAAAAAACTAATGCAATCCTAAGTTGCATTAACAGAGGGATACAATTGAGATCAAGTGAGGTACTAATACCACTTTATAAAGCCTTAGTAAGACCACACCTAAAGTACTACATCCGGTTTTGTTCACCACATTACAAAAAAGATGTTGAGATTCTAGAAAAAGTACAGAGAAAAGCAACCAGGATGATTAGGGGTCTGGAGACGAAAACATATGAAGAACGGTTACAGGATCTGGGCATGGCTAGTCTAGTGAAGAGAAGGACCAGGGGAAACATGATAGCGGTCTTCCAATATTTGAGGGGCTGCTATAGGGAGGAAGGGGTCAAGCTATTTTCTAAAGTGGCTGTAGGTCAGACAAGGAATAATGGATGGAAACTGAACAAGGAGAGATTTAATCTGGAAATAAGGAGAAACTTTCTGACAGTGAGAACAATCAACCAATGGAGCACCTTGCCCTGGGAAGTTGTGGAAGCATCATCACTCAAGACTTTCAAGAAGAGATTGGACTGCCATTTGTCAGAAATGGTGTAGGGTCTCCCGCTTGGGTGGGGGGTTGGACTAGATGACCTACAAGGTCCCTTCCAACTCTGATTATCTGTTATTTGTACATGAGGTACAGACAACTGAATAGTCAGCCTCTGAAAAGTATACCAATTTTAAAAGTGGATAGTGATGATGGTAATAATGATGATATACTTATTACACTTTTAAAATGTTCAAGACACTTCTTAAATATTCATGGTGATTTAGGATGGCAACTCTAAACTTTGCTAACTGTATCCTAATTAAAGCATCCTAAAAAGATGATTGTCCAGTCTCTGCAACCTGAACACAAAACATACTGTAGTTTCAAGTTTATAATGCCCAAAGCAACAAACAATATTTAAATGGTATTATTATCAAACATACTATATAGATTTGTAAGTGAAATAAAGCAGGGAAAGCTTGTTTTACTTCATCTACTTCACAGTAAATCCAAGAGCTGAAGTTCTGATTTCCTTAACTCAGTCTCTTTGCCCTTTCCAATTCCTTTAAATGCCAATTCTGCCCAATTCAAACACCCAACTATATTTCATTCTGCTTATCATAATTTAAAAATCTGCTAAATTTAAGTGCTGAATGTTTAGTTTTATCAACAATTTCACACTCATTGTGCGTGCTGTTGATTAGAGATATTGGCTGGAAAAATAAACAGAACACCAACCTCTTTCTTCGACAATGTTAAAAGATATCAGCCTTGCACCTGAAAAAAAAATCAACCACATATCTAAATAGCTACTATCTGACTATAGCTCACTGAATATTTCCCCACTAAGCACAATATTGTGATTATATTGCTATAAACTAAGATACTTGGATAACAAATGGAACTTTCCTAAGAAAGAACAAAGAGTAGACTAAGTTACTAGTCCAATGCATCCTCATGTAATTAAGCTAGTAAACTTTAACTGTCAAGATATAGTAGTGTTGTTGTCATTGTTCTCCTTCTGCTCTTGGCTAGGCAGAATTTTAAAGGTTTCACCCGTAGTAAGAATTTTGTGTGTGTGTAAAACTGATTTTTTTTTTATTTTCAGGGGATGGCAGAATTTATGTAATCAAATTTATAGGCTATTTTAATCACAGTTGCAATGCTAGGATATAATCTGGAACCACTACAAGACCAATTAGAAACTGATGCAAAAGTTTGCAAAAGTATGGCTACAATACCTGAATAATTTTGTATTTCTTTCCCATATGCTTTTTGTATGCTCTTACAATAAGAGATCATCAGTTCTGCAGAGTTGTAGGATTTTGGTCAATCCTAATAAAAGTACAGCCTACCTATGTGTCTATGATGTGTGTGTGTGTGTGTATGTGTGTGTGTGTGTGTGTGTGTGTGAGAGAGAGAGAGAGAGAGAGAGAGAGAACATGATTTTTAAAATATGTGTATGCATATTTTGCTCATTTTGGCAAGTAATATAATCAGTATTTTATAATCATTTTACCAAGAAGATTCAGAGTAATATTACTAGTAGTTCTATTGTATGTGAAGTTCATACTGTATGCTCAAAATTAATAAACAAACAGAAACAACTATTGCCCGTGTAAAGTAAATTCCAATCTTATATACCTCCCTTGTTCAACTCCAGATGTTTTGCAACTACAATTCCATCAAGAGATGGTTTCTACAATTATTGCAACAGACATGCTTAAGATTCAATGGTGTGCTGGAGTCTGCATGTTCCATCTGCAGAGCCAATTGTTAGATTTTCTGGATTTCATGAAAAATCATTTGAACCAAAACACCTGAAGTGCCAATCAACTGTTCAGCAACAAGTGGCATGGTGTGGAAGTGGCAATGGACTTAGCATAGCCAGGGGTTAAATATTTATCAACACTACATTGCTATGATTGCAATGTTATTCCCAGTGAAGGGATGAGAAGTCCTAAAAACTTTCCTGTTTTTGTATTTCAGACAAAATTAAACTTTATTCATTGTTCTGCTGCTTAAATATTAGAATGTGGCCTTCAGCAGGCTTGTATATTATATTTCAGGGTACATTAAATATCATAGTGGAATATTTTTGTTAAACATCTGCAAAGCTTCTTAAAAATGCAAATAAATCAATCTGATTGTAGATATTTTTTTCATTCCATTGGTCAGCCTATATTTTAACCTCCATTAGAAAAAACTCTAAGAATTACCTGCATGTCTCAAGAATGCTTTGGCAGAAAAAAAATTCCTGAAATGAGTCATCTATGTGAGGTTCTTGATCATAAATCTCTAGTGCTTTTTTATCTCCCCCCCATGTGTTGTGTTTTTTACAAACACAATTTGGAAAGAAAACATGAATACTCATAGCTATAAGGATTTCTATCATCAGCAAACCCCATGTTCTTTTACGACTGTTGATGTTGCCTAGTTTGGTAATGAAACATCTGCAAGAAAACAACCAAGCTCAGAAGTACCAAGGGCCCTACAGTTTCAACTCCTAAGCTCAAAAAAATCCTCTTCCAAAATAATTATTTCCTTTAAGGCACTGGCAACACTGACTACAGCCCTTTTCATATATTTTAAAATGATCAGGTCTGTGAGGTAAGGTAACTTTTAAAAATTTTACACAGATTTAGCTATTATTTGGAATGCCTAATTATATGAAATGTAACTTTTTCATTCAAGTACAAATTCTAACACTGAGTTCCTTACAGTTGGCACACTTAATAAAGCTGAATCTCATTCAACTTTCCTTTTCAACATTTTGCTATAACATGCTGCATACGATTAACTTTTCCTCAAAAACAAAATCCTTTGTAAATTTGTTAGATATCCCCCAAATCACCTGTCCTAAAAGCTATGCGCTAACTGCTCACTTCAGTTTAAATTGTGCAATTTTGACACATTCCATACTCTGCAGTTGGCTTTTAGGATTTTAAAATTGGATTTTTGTTTTGGAGAACTTTGAAAACTTTATTGATTTAGGTTTTCTCCACAATATCTCTCCACAAACTTCTTTACTCTGTTCATTGACTTAGGTGCAATTTGGTGTAAAAATTGTAGGCTACAGAAAGCAAATAGCAGTAGGCACTTGAAGATGGTGAACATTTTGCTTGCTACTTTTCTAAAAACCAATTTTGTATTGCCAGCTTGAAATATATGACCAATTGTAAGAAGAGCATTTCAGCAAGGAGAGCCAAGTGCATCTGTACCTTTTCATCCAGAAAGATCCCATCCAAGGCCTGCCCTGCCCTATTCTACTTTGCATTCTCTCTATGCAACCAAACTTCTTTTCCACCATACTTTATTCTAAGACATTCTAAAATAATCACATCATTGTTTCTGGAATACCATCTCAAAAAAGGTTCAGTATACAAAGATATTACTTTAGTGAGCTCTTCTGTCTCTGGCCTCACACCAACAATGGTATTAGCAAGAAATGAACAGTTTCTTAAATAGGAAATAGGACAAAGAATCTGTATTTGCCAAAACAGAGTGAACAGATAAGTAGTTCCAGCAATAGTATGCAACTCATTCCTAAAATCCTCCATCGTTTGCAATATTTACTTTTTTTTTAATATGCAGGGAAAATGCTTCTGACAGTGTAGTTAAAGCAGAGGGTTGCAATTCCCACAAGGGACACATTTTTTGCCAATTTCTCATGAACAGATGTAGCAGTTAACTCTCATTTCCCTATATTAAACTATCAATGGTACTTTGACCACTAGTAGCAGATACATTTTTCTTCCTCAAAGACCCTATAATTATATTAATAGCACAGTCTTAATTTAACTCTAAAAGGAGAAAGTACATATGCAGAATGTATTAATACTTTGTAAGAAATATGACAAATTTGGCGGGAAAGGAGAATTGGGTTCTGTTCCTCTCCATAGATTTTGGCAATTTCATCTAATTTTGCTCAAACTCAACCATGTACAAGATGTAGTGCTACTTCACTATTCTGTACATACTGCAAAGACCTGCTGAAAAGAATCAATGATAACACTTCGCTCTATAACTAAAAATGTTTAAATATAAAATGTGCCTATTATAGGCCCTGAGATTTTTGATGTGGCACTAGTTTTATCTTATGCGATCTCTGGATTTTCATGATGTATGATTCTGAAATGTCTCTCTTCTGATCAGAACCAAATATTATAATTAGAAATAGGTTCTATATGTAACTTTCAAATAAATGTTGCTTATTACTACCAACAAGGACAAGAAATATTTGTCCTGGCATTATAATACATTAGCCAAGGCACCAAATATATTCCATCATGAGATGATGGAAATTGTACTGCGCAGATGTGTAGCCACTTAGAAGTCTTATGGATATTTTAGCACCAATGGCCACCATCCTGATGATCCCAACCTATATTGTCTGGTATAATTTTCTACTGGTATTACTGGAAATAAGTTTATAACTCTGTTTAACAAATCAGAAAACATATACATCAACAAGAATTGAAAACATTCTATTATTATGGCTTTGCCACTACTAGTAGGAAATGACATTAGGATCTTTCTGTTGAACATACTGTCTTAATCATTAATTTTTTCTTAAACCAGGACCCATATTTTTAAATATAAAAATATCTGATAATTGAATGTAGCAATATTTAGGAACTCATGTCTGGGTTCAGAACCTAAACACAGTTAACTCTCCTGGATCAGAGACTATGAGAGAACATTGGAGCTATACATTAATCAAATAATTAATATAGTTATGTGTGTGTGTGTGTGTGTGTGTGTGTGTATGTGTGGATTCTGTTTAGAGCATTGTCTACGTCTTACCTGCTGAAGCTTAGTACAAAACTGGAATTTATTTCACAGTCTATTACTTTCCCTTAAGCACATGGAACTCAAAGGCTTATAAATAACAACTCTTGTGTGTGAATTGAACCCACTCCTAAATAAGAACCCAATTAAAAACTAACTCAAAGACAAAACATTTCTTCAGCTCCGGTTAGTCCACAGCCAAAATTTCTTTATCCATGACCAAATTGATTCATTTACTTAAGTTACCCTTACAACTGAAATCTGTGTAGCTGATATTTACCTTTTCCAGTTTCAAAATTAGGATATAAGTTCAACTTATACATTGCAGACATCACAAACTTTGGGGCAGTAGGAAATTGAGAGTTAAGGTTCTAGAATTTACAATTGGATCATGAAATATCATGAAGGAATACAAGTAGCCCTTTTTAAAGTGAGTTGAGGCTTGAAGGTACAAGAAATCCTTATCAATATCTATGTCATTTTGTTTTATTACTATATCCTCAAGGCAATGTTTTCTGTTATCAGCAGGAATAATTCTCCAGTTCTCAAAACACAATGTGGCCAAAGACATTAACATTCTAATCATACCTGGGTTTATCTAGCTGTGGAAAACTACATTACCACTTAGTTATTGCTAAATGTAGCTTTAGTAGTGTTCTTTTTTTCTCCAAGTATAACATTAACCTTTAAATTTTAATTTAGTACCTTCACTATATATCACTTATATTATAGAACAAGTCAAGTATACTGCAGATATATGCTAATTATATTTTAAAAATAATGCAAGAATAGGAAGAGATACACCCTAAAGTTTAGACTTCAGCTCAATCAGTGCTAGGTAGCATGACCAATGGGAAGAGACTTTTAATCTAAAATGTATAGAAGCCATCAGACTTCTTACTCCTGATATTCTACCTTCTAATGATGTTCAAAGACCTCAGATTAAGGCTAAAATTACTAATTTATTTAGGAAATTCTGTTTAATTGCATGAAAACATTGATTAAATAAAAAAAATGAGACTCAAACTGAATGTATTTAAAGTTTATGGTTTTAAAGAACACTGTAATTGTTTTAATAGACAGTTTACTATGTAGGATAATGTGAATTCACCAATTTAATATTTAAATAACTCCCTATTTCTTAAATCAACTGAAAGCCAAACTAGGTTTCAAATCATTGATTTTTTTTCACCAGATCTAAATCCATTGAGGTTTATCATATCCATAAAATACCTGTTCATAAATAGTTCCCTTTCGTAGCCTACTTGGGAGAATAGCTGTCAATTTCTTTTTTTGGTATAAGTTTCTGAAAATAGTAAGCCGCAATAGGGTTGGTTTCAAGTGCTCTGAAAAGAATCTCTACTATCAAACATCTGGATGAGATATGTAGGAAAACAACTTTCAGTTTCTTATAATGAAGTATATTACTAATATTTCAAAACTGAGTTAACCAATCAGAAAACTATGCATTCCTTATGAAAAACAAATGTCCTATCCTTAAACTTAAAAAGCATTATAATGAAACCATCAGGAAATATGTGATCTAAAATGAGCAATAAAATAACTATCATTCAGTTCAGTGGATCCCTACTAGATAAACTCAAAAATTTTAAATATGTATGAGCTTTTAGGATCTCTAGAACTGATTTGATCCAGTGAGATATTTCAAAAAATAGGATGAGCAGAAAAAGGGTTTGTTAATGTTAATACTGTCTCCCAACAATTTTGAATTTTTTCATACTCAAAGTATCTCTATTTTTTTTCCATTCAGAATAAAAAAGTACTCATAATATCTATCTTAAAGCAACAGTTCCATATAGTACCACAGTCATCACTTGTGCTTATATCTAATAATTCTTGAAACTGTTACCCCAAAATGAGATTATATTTGCAGGAACAATAAACAATAGTTCCACTGGAATCTGCTTTAGTTAGATTGCCACCTTCACTATTATGTTATTTACTAAACAATGTATTGTAAGAAAATATGAGAAATTGAAAGAGGTGCCAGGAAAAGTATCAGAGGGCCTGATGCCTGGAAAGTCTTTCCTTAGGAGAGACTGTGTACATTTAATCTTGATTAAAGAGGGAGGGTATCATAACATTTTTAAGACCTAAAGCGCATCTCACAACTGATTCCTCATCATTTCAGGGTGTAGAACATGGAATAACAGTCTTCAAGAAAAGCAGTTTTCATTAGAATATTAAGAAAAAAATCACAATTGTAAACAGTTCAATGGAGAAACTGATTTATACAGAGCCTATCCACTAAATATTTTCAAGTAGAGGAGGAATATCAATCTATTTGGATTGATTTAATTTGGGTTCCAGCATAAAACAGCCGGTTGGCCTTAATGAATCTTTTTTTAATTTTATAATTCAATGAACAAATTAAGCATTGAATCCTGTAAAGCATTTGAAACATGAATACCTGTATATATTGCATGATTTAGCAGAATCTGGCACAAGTTAGCACTCAGTTCCAATATCAGATACCAGCCCTTCATAATAAAAATACTTTGCCTCAATCGTTATTGCTTTAGACAATTATTTGTCCACAATAACTTATAACCTGCTATGATAACATAGATTTCCACAATATATCAAAACCCAAAAAACTGTTTCTTTTTTAAAAAAATTGGCAATTGTATTAAAAGATATTGAAATGAATAAATGTCTGTCTGGGATTTAAATTTACAGTTAGAGATTTTGTTTTTCAGATACATCAACAATTCGTTTCACTGCTGGTTGAAAATACATCATTTTGGAGGAAAAGGGGGGGAAAGGGTAGACACACAAATACTCTCTCATACAAAAGCACACTAATACCTGTGAACCTGAATAATAATTAAAAAAAACCCTGAAACCCATGGCAACTAAAGTGAAAGGTCTCAAATGGATTTAAAAAAGAGGAAAATAATTCTTTTAATAATAGGCCCTTTTGTTCTCTCATTCACTGTAATAATTGAAAGGAAACTGTTAACTGGGGGGGGGGGTTGGGGAAGGAGGGAGTAAATAAATGGGATTTTGGAACTTCCACAGGTTGGCACAGGGCTGCAGCAGCTGCTTTGAAGGCACTCTAACACACACAGGGGCGCTGTTCACCCTGTGCCACATTTTAGAAACTCTTTGTACTTTATAGAGATTGTTGGTTATTGCCAACCCCACTCCTCAAGTTGAATAAGGCATGTTCTTACTTTGCCAGCCCTGTCTGTCCCCAACCATTCCATGGAGTACACACAACTTAAAAACTGTGCAAGTCTGTTAGTGTTTTTCATAGCTGATTTCTTTAAAAAAAAAATCAACACAAATAAATGCTCTTCATTCCTTCCCTTTCAATACAACAAGTAAACAAAATATATTTCACAAGTAATCAGCAGATATTTCTGTGGCACCTCATGCGCTGTATTGGCATCAGAATTATTAAAAGTCCCAGGCAGTACTTGTGCAATACTTCTTCGGACGAGATAAGCATGGTAACAAACATTCCAACTTTGCATAGAAATCCTCAAAATCAAAAATTGCCTAGTCACGAGCTAATTTCAGGCTGACAAGTGTGAAAGATTTGAACCTCCTCCACATGTACTTCCTTCCTTTGATGCTTCCCTTCGAGTCTTATAGGTGTGTCTCTGCATGTTTAATCTTCCAGTTATAAAGCAATTCTTAATTCCCTCCCTCTGCCCCTGCTGCAAACAACACAGGAACTTTTCCTACTGGTTATCAATGGCCAATACAATCCTCCCAACTGAGGCAAGTACAAGAAATAAGCAACAATCAAACCGTTGGCATGTACATGCGGAAAGCGCCACATTTCCAAAGAGATAATTATTATTATTATTATTTTCGTAGTTTTTCTTTTCCTTGGGAGGGATCAAGATGTTAACGAGAGACAATGCGTACTCATGACACCGACAAACCACCCGCAGCAGCATGAGTACAAACTATAACCTGGAAGGGATCCGGGTTGTAATGCAAAATTTGTTTCAAAGGCTTGAGTTTCACAGAATGACAACACTGCTGCTCCAGCTGCCGCCACCTTTTCGTGTGGTTGGCTGTAAACCTTTTTAATTTCAAAATGTAAAGAGAAGGAAAGGAAATAATAATTATTAAAAAAAAAAAAAACACCACATAAAGCAACGCGCTGCTGTGCTTTCCCCCACCCTCCCCCCTTTTTTTCTTTTCTTTTCAGAGGATAACACAGGAAGAACAGCACTGATCGTCCCCGTTGGGTTGGGAAGCGTAGTTCATTTGCCGGACGATCTCGGCAAAAAGCTCGTCCACCGAGGCTTTGTTTTTGGCTGAAGTTTCCATAAAGGGGCAGTTCCATTCCTCCGCCAGGGCTTTGCCTTCCCCGAACGAGACTTCCCGCTCGCCTTCCAGGTCCACCTTGTTGCCCACCAGGATCATGGGCACCTTCTCGTACCTCTTGACCCGAATGATCTGATCCCTCATGGGCTTGATGTCCTGAAAGCTCTGCTGGTTCACCAGGCTGTAGACCAGGATGAAGCCCTGCCCGTTCTTGATATACAAGTCCCGCATGGAGGCGAACTGCTCCGTGCCGGCCGTGTCCAGGATCTCCAGTACCGACGGCGAGGAATCCACCTCGATCTCCTTGCGATAAAAGTCCTCGATGGTAGGGTCGTACTTCTCGATGAACGAGCCCGTCACAAACTGGACGGTGAGAGCGGATTTGCCCACCCCGCCAGAGCCAAGCACGACCACTTTGTATTCTCGCATGGCTCTTTCACGCACACCCAGGGCGGGCGGGCTGAGCGCGGCTGGCTTCCTTCGCCGGGCTGCTATTCTTCTCCCCTCCCACCCTCAGAAAGGAAGGGGAGAAGAAANAAAAAAAAAAAAAAGAGAGAGAGAGAGAGAGAGAGAGAGACAGACAAGGCGAGAGGGAGGAGGGAGCCAAGAAGAAGCCGTCCCCCGACGGAAAGGAAGCTTCCTTTCTTTGCTGGAGCTGTGGCGGAAAAAGCACTCGGGAAGCGGCGGGAGGCGCTGAGACGACCAGGGGAGGCGGCTTCTCGGGGCAAGCTCAGCCTCTCGCCTTTTTCCTGCGCACCAGCGCCCAGGCGGAATGAAACGAGTCGCGACGGGAGCTTGGAGACGTTTTCGCCCGGCAAAACCTGCGCCTCAACAGCTCGAGGAGGAGGAGGAGGAGGAGGAGGAGCAGGGGGAGGAAGGGAAGCGGTGACGGCGGCGGTGGCCGCCGCGGCTGCTGTTGCTGTTCAGGGTAGCGTGGAGGCGGCGCGCGCGAGTTCCGACCGCGTCCCGGCAGCCAGCAGAGCGCTTCAGCCAGGCGCGCGCCGCCCCAGCCCCGCTTGCGCCGCCCCAGCGAGCCATTCCTTTCTGACTTGCGCCCAGCCGGGCTGCGGGCTCTTGCTAAACCGCCCGCTTTTTCCCCCTTCTTCTGCCGACCCCATCAGGCACGAGGACGCACCCCTTTCCCCACCTGAAAGGGAGGCGGAGGAGGGAGGAACAGACACTCCACGCCTCCCCTTGTCTACCGCCCTTCTGGTTAGCATTGGCTGACTTGCAGTGCTCATCAACCGGCCGCGGCTTATTGGCCGAGAGCGGGAGCTTCCTCGTGGATTGGCTGTAAGGGAAATGGACTGTCGAGCGAGCAGTTGTTTCTTTCTTTCTTTCTGGCTGCCTGCGCTGTTTCTCCCCTTTTTTTCCTTTTTTTCCCCTTTTTTTCACTCCCTCTGTTCTTGTGAAGGCGAGAAGTTTTGGCGGACAATTTAGAACAAGGAGAGGAAGAGCGCAGCTGGTTCTGCCGAAAATTTATCCTTCGAAAACAAGTTCCGGAAGACGAGCTTGAAAGAACCCTCGTCAAGAGCCGAGGGCGAAACTTACTGCCTTTCTCACAAAGCGCCAGTCTCAAGTCTGACTCTTCGGTATGACTCTCTCAGGAAGCGAGTTAACATAGTCAACCATCTTTCCGTTGTTCAAACAGCCGTGGAGCTGAAATGATGATGAGGGGTTGGGTTGGGTGGTTTTTGTGTGCGTGTGTTTGGGTTCCTTCAGCTCACTTGCCTGGGTTAGCCCATGCAGTTTTCTTGGCAAGGTTACGTTAGTGGTTTGCCCTTGCCTGCCTCCGAGGGCTGAGAGAAAGTGGCTGGCCCAAAGTCATCCAGCTGGCTTGGTGCCAAGATCACACCAGAACTTGGTCTCTCAGTTTCATGTCTGGTGCCTTAACAACTATACCAAACTGGTTCTTCCCTTGATTTTAGAAAAGCTGAATAAATCTACTCCCATCATCAGAAACCTATTGCTTCAAGCCAGTGTACTTCAGCGCTATATGTCATACATGCTCAGATGCATCTAAGAAACTTCTCTGGAGGACATGAAAGTAATAGTGCTGTTCCACAGTGTAGGAAATCAGCGTGTACACACACACACACACACACACACACACACACGAAGGCTTTCNCAGCGTGTACACACACACACACACACACACACACACACACGAAGGCTTTCCTAGCATCAAATTATTCACTTCTCTCCACTATCAAGAAAACACTCCAAGCAGTCCCTCCAATAGTTAAGTTTTATGAATGAGATACTGCTGTATCTATTGAGAAAACTGGAGCATCCATTCAGTATCCATTTAAAGAAATTCATGCCAGTCTGTTCACAAGCAAAATGCCTTCAGCCCCAGCTCCCCCAGGCTGAACCTGATGGGATTAGAATTTATATCCCCACACCTAAATTCTAAGGACAGGACATGACCTTTAGGACATAATAGGATGAAACTACCACCACTGAAATAGTAAAAGACACATTGGTCATTACAGCTTCCTGGACCACCTCAATTACAAAAAACCCAGAACCCTATAAAAATCCATTCACTCACCCACCCAGAAATATGCTGCTGTCATTGAAGTTTCTGGAAAACCAAATAAAGAGAGGCCTTCTTTCCGCCATTTTATTTCCAGTGGTTTTTTTTCTCCCAGCTTGGAACCAGACTGGATTTTTCTTCCTCCAATGGTTTCTTAACAGCATCTGGTTTTTAGGACATGCTGCATTTGGAGGCTTTTACATTCAACAAATATGTTAGTTTTCAATCAATCCCAGCTCAGTGTGTCATAATTTGACATGTAAAAGACACTAATTGAGGAAGACAATCAGCTGTAGATAAGATCAGCTGTGCCAGAATTTCCCTTGCTGAGCCCAGGAAGGCAAAAAATGGAGGGAAGCAGTTCAGCCCCCCCCTCCATTTTTTGCCTTCCAGAGCCTCAGAGAAGACTTAGGGGAGCCAAAATGCCCCCCAGAGGCTTCTCTGAGGCAAGGAAGGTCCCAAAATGGAGCTTGGAGGAGTCCTGCTTGCCCCTCCCATGCTCTGTTCCTTTTCTTCCAGAGCCCCACAGGAGCCTTAGGGGAGCAAAAATGCCCCCTCCCTGAGGCTAGGAAACTCCCAAAATGGAGCTTGGAGCGGTGCTGTGTGCCCCTCCCATGCACTGTTCGGGGAGCAAAAATGACCCCCCCAAGAGGTTCCTCTGTGGCTAGGAAGCTCCCCAAAATGGGTGGGAGCTGCAAAAAAACACCCACCCAGTCACATGGTCACGCCCACCAAGTCACGCCCACAGAATTGGTAGTAAAAAAATTTGAATCCCACCACTATGTAATACTACTTAATGATGTAGTTGAGCAACTAAATGTGTTTCTCTTAAAGAGGGGCTTGCAAATTGAATTATACCATAAGTTATTTTTTTTTCATATTTGTGAAGCAAACTTGAAAACACCCTGCGGGTTTTGACATCATGATTTCCAGTTAATCTGGAAATACCTAATACATTGGTGAACAGAGATATTTTAAACTAATCTGAAAATCCCCAGATGGAATTTCTTTCTGAAACTTTCCTTTTAAAATAGCCACATTAAGTAGGATGATGAGAACGGAAGAAGCAATCCCAACTACGAGGCAGGAAAATAGCTAGGAATTCCATGAACAAGGTCAAGAGTATAAAAATTTCTTGGTCATTTTGATTCCTAAAAATAGGGAGATGATTAAAAATGAGCAATGTCTCTTTCACAGGCATTCCAAGAGTTAGTTGAGTGATATTGGCATTTCACATGAATTACTACCGTGTTTCTCACATAATAAGGCCAGGCCTTATTTTTTTTTTGACCCCCGAAAAAATGGCAAGGCCGTCTTTTCGGGGGTGATTTAATTTCCTCCCCCACCAAGAGTGACCCACCAAGAGACTTTAGGGCAGTCTCTTTCCGGCGATTGGAGCTCCCCAAGTGCGGTCAACAGTCACTTCGATC
>BHFT01045227.1:0-28748 GCA_004320025.1 Laticauda laticaudata | reverse complement strand
TTTCCTTCCCTCCCCTTCCCTTCCTTCCTTCTTTCCTTCCCTCCTCTCATCCTCCCTCCCTCCCTTCTCCCCTCCCCTCCCTCCCTCCCCTCCCTTCTCTCCTTCTCTCCCTCCTCTTCCTCCATTCCTTTCCTTCCTTCCATCCCCTTCTTTCCTCTCTTCTCTCCCTCCTCTCTTCCTTTCCTTCCTTCTCCCTCTTTCTCTCTTTCAATTATTTCACGGAGGTTTTCAGTTTGCCGAATAAAGTTCTGTTTGCTTGCGTGCGGCAATTGCTCCTCTCTGGTTTTGACTCTCAAGTCAGGCGAACCTCTGTGGATAATTCACAGGGGTTTGCCAAGCTCTTAAGTAGGTGACTTTTTATGGTGGGGCTGCCAATGTTCTAATTTTGTTTCTGGAGTCTCCAATGGATTATTGCCCTGCTGTGGATTGTGTGCCCCCCCCGCCCCCCCGCAATATCCCATCACCTCCCCACTCCTCTCTTTCCACCATACATTACTCCTAAGGCTCCTAGGAGCTACTTTGAGGAAGCCCAGTCTGTGGAAATAAATGTGGAATCGTCTGTTATTTTTCTCATCTTCCAGCGTTCCTGCAGGAATTCCAGCCTGGGAGCGAGAAAAATGCAAGGCACGCTAGGTTTTTTTCTTCGCTTGTTGAGAAAGAAAAGGGGCTTGTGGTTGTTTTTCCAAAGGGCAGGTTGTTTCGAACATTTTGTGTGTGTGCTGTGCATGCATATGTGTGTGTGTGTGTGTGCAAAAGATAACCTCGATTGCCTTTGCCAGCTTACTCTCTCTGTTGGCCGCAGTCCTTCTGAGGAATCACCTTTTCGATTCTTAAAAGTACTTCTGGCTTTACACCAGGGTGGTTAAAATACTCGGGCATGGACTTACAGCCCAGAAGACACGTGTGTGTGTGTGTGTGTGTGTGTGTGTGTGTGTGTGTGTGTGTCAGGCTCAGGGTGGCATACCCCAACATCCCTGGAGGGTTTTAAGACTATCTAAGGAGGCTGCGAATATGGCATAGGAGTTATGCTCTCCTCGCTCTCTTTTAGACAACCTCGTTGTTAAATACAATAAGCAGGAATTAGCCTGTCTTTCCCCCTCACACATACACACACACAGAGATCCCCAAATCATTTTATTTAAACAAAAATCCCTTCAAAGGCACTGGAGCCTCCTTAAAGGTTATGGGGGGAGGGGAGTAGGCTTAATTGTGAGAGATTCATTAACAGAGAGGCTCATTTATTGCTCGATTTTTCACTAAGCCCAGAGAGGTGGAAGGTGGGAGGGAGAATGGCCAAGGGAGGGGAAGGGGCTTGATGGAAAGACCCAAGATGGAGAGCCATTGCAGAGAGAAGGGTCTTTTGGTGTCCCCCCAAATCCTCCTTGGGAATTAAGAGTATAGTTGGGAAGCCCTGGACCTAGGCTGGAAGCTGGGAAAGGAAGGGGGTGGAAGTGCAGAGGTGCACCTGTGTGTGTGTGTAAGAGAGAGAGAGAGAGAGAGAGACAGACAGACAGACAGATGGAGAAAGAGAAGAAGAAGAAGAAGAAGAAGAAGAAGAAGAAGAAGAAGAAGAAGAAGAAGAAGAAGAANGAGAAAATGAAAGGGAGAAGAAGAGAGAAAGAGAAGGAGAGGAACAAAAGAAGAGAGAGAAAAGGAGAGGAGGAGGAGAGAGGGAAGAAGAAAGAGGAGAGAGAAAGAGAGAAGAGGAGAGAGAAGCACAGGGGAGGCAGAGAGAGAGGAGAGAGAGAAAAGGAGAGGGGAGAAGGAGAGAGAAAAGAGGCAGAGAGAGAAGCTGAGAGAGAAAATGAAAGGTGGGAGAAGAAGAGAGAAAGAGAGAAGGAGAGGAGCAAAAGAAGAGAGAGAGGAGAGAGAAAGAGAAAAGGAGAGAAGACGAGAAGAAGAAAGAGCAGAAAGAGACAGAAGCAGAGAGAGAAGCAGAGAGAGAAAGGAGAGGGGAAAGAAGGAGAGAGAGAGAGAGAGAAGCAAAAGGAAAGGAAGGGGGAGAGAGAAGCGAATGCCAACTATCTCCAAGTCAAATGAGGACAGTTAAAGACTTAGCATGTCCATCCTGGCATCCCCCAAAGGCCAAAGCTAAACTAATAACAGGAACACTTGCTCCTAATGTGTCTGGAGTCACAACTGCCAGGCTCTCTCTATCCAGGGGGATTAATTTTATTACCATGTCAACATGGACAAGAACGGATGAGGTGGGTTTTTTTCCCCTCCTCCCCTCTTTCATTTGGGCTTCTCCCTCTCGGATCTCTCCCTCCCCTGGTCCCTAACTCTCCCTTGTCCACCAGTGGGGTTCCCCCTGTGTTGTTACAAGCGACACTGTAGTTGATCAACCTAAATGAAAATCCAAACGGAGTGGTTGTCTATTTTACAAGCCCACCATCAGGAATGTTATTACTACATAGTTATTTCTTACTTGGCTTCAAAATGGCCTCTGCAGGCCATTTTTCTGGTATGTGTGTTTGTGTGTACTTATTCTGAGATTGCAGCCACTTTAACTAGACAGGAAAAAAAGAGGTTAATTTACAAACAGGGAGGAGGAGCAGGAGCAGGAGGAAGAGAAGGAGGAGAAGAAGAAGTAGCAGCAGTAGTAGTAGTTGTTGTAGTAGAGGAGGAGGAGGAGGAAAAGAAGAGAAAGAGGGGGAAGAGGAAGAAGAAAAGGAAGAAGAAAAGGAAAAGAAGAGAAAGAGGAAGAAGTGAGGAAGAAGCAAAAAAGAAAGAGGAAGAGGAAAAGAAGAGAAAGAGGAGAAGGAGGAAGGAAGGAGGGCAAAAGGAAAAGAAGAAAGGAGGAGGAAGATGTGGAGAAAGAAGAAAAGGAGGAAGAGGAAGAGGAAAAGAAGAAAAAGAGGAGGAAGAGGAGAAAAAGAGGGGGAGGAAGAAGAAAAGGAAGAAGAGAAAAAGAAGAGAAAGAAGAAGAAGAAAAGAAAGAGGAGGAGGAGGAAGGAGAGGGAAGGGAGAGGGTAAACAACCAGGCAAGCTGTTTTGCATCCCCCCCCAGGTCTTAAGCTTTTGACTCCCACAATGCCAACCTGGAGAAGAGTTCAAAGACTTTTAAATGACAGATTTTCCTCTAAACAGGAAATGGACAGATTTTCCATTTTATTTGTGCACGAAGAGAACAATATTTTTTCTATGAGCCCACCAAGTCTATGTAACATCGATAAATCCCTTTTTTTATTATTATTTTTGGTCCCTTCAAACAAGTTCTATCAAGAAGTACACTGATACCTCAAGTAACCCCAGAGTGATTAACCACTTACACCCTGGAAGGATCAGAATAAAAGAGCTATTATACCCAAGCCTTTCTCTTCTACTCTGTGATCTGTTTACCTGCTTTGTATGGGATACTCTGGCCAAGGAATGTTGGCTTCAAAATTGCAGTTCCTTAATAATCGGTTAGGGATGCGGTGGCTCAGGGGCTAAAATGCGGAGCTCGTCGATCAGAAAGGTCGGCGGTTTAGCGTTTCGAATCCCCAGCGCCGCATCATGGAGTGAGCACCGTTACTTGTCCCAGCTTCTGCCATCCTAGCAAGTTTAAAAGCACGCAAAAAATGCAAGTAGAAAAATAGGGACCCTTTGGTGGGAAGGGAACAGCGTTCTGTGTGCCTTTGGTGTTTAGTCATGCTGGCCACATGACCATGGAGACGTCATGTATGTCTAGTCTAATGAACAGACATGGTGGCTCAGTGGCTAAAAAGCGGAGCTCGTCGAACAGAAAGGTCATTGGTTCAGCGGTTCGAATCCCCAGTGCTGCGTCATGGAGTGAGCTCCCGTTACTTGTCCCAGCGTCTGCCGCCCTAGCAGTTCAAAACCATGTAAAAAATGCAAGTAGAAAAATAGGGACCCCTTTGGGGGGGAAGGTAACGGCGTTCCATGCACCTTTGGTGCCGGCCACATGACCATGGAGAATGCTGACTTTTCGGAAGCGCCGGCTCTTCTTTGGCTTTGCAATGGAGAGGAGCAGTGCCCCCTAGAGCCAGAAATGAGGAGCACGGATGTGCAAGGAAGGGAACCTTTACCTTTTACCTTTAATAATCGGTTGGGTGTTGAATCCATTTCTTGGTTCAAACTTTGCAATTGCAGTGAGATATGCAGCAACTCCAACTCTACCCCGCTCCCTCCAAGATTGTACAAGTAGTCTTTGACTTTCAACAGTTCATTTAGTGTCTGTTCAAAGTTACAACGTTATTGAACAAAGGGGACTTACAGATATTTCTCACACTTAACAACCATTTGCAGCATCCCCACGTCAAAATTTGGATGCTCGGCATCCATGATGGTTTGCCATGACCCAGGGTTGGGCTGGGGGTGGGGTCAGGTGATCCCACTTCTTTAACCTTCTGACAAGCAAAGTCAGTGGGGAAACTGGATTCACTAAACAATGGTGGTTGGAATTGAACAACATCAGTGATTCATTTAATGACTCACTTAGTAATGATTCACTTAGTGATTCACTTAATCACTCAAGAAAGGGCTGTAAAATAGAGCAAAATTCACTGAACCAATGTTGCACTTAGCAGCCAAAATTTTGGGCTCATTTGTTCAGGTCCACCTGTATTTTAAATGTTAGTAGTTTACTCCTCCTCCAACTTCAGAAAGAAACCTCTGCTTAGGTCAGAGGTCTCCAAACTTGGCAACGTAAGACTTGTGGACTTCAACTCCCAGAATTCCCCAGCCAGCCATGTTGGCTGGGGAATTCTGGGAGTTGAAATCCACACATCTTAAAGTTGCCAAGTGTGGAGGTCCCTGGCTTAGATCATAGGCTGGTACATGCATGAGTTGGGAGAGCTAAGTCAACCTTAGTTGACTTCACTCAAGAGCATGGAGGAAGACTAGGACATGAGAAAAAAACATATCATCTTTGCCATCTGAGGCCCTTGAAATCTGATCGTGATCCTAACCCAACCATTTGCATTTTATCTGCTATTCCCCTCCCCTCAAATAACCACAGAATAAAGCTTCCAGTCCCCTAATCTTCATTGCTCTTTTCTGCACTCTTCCCAGAGTCTCAACATTTTTTTAATCGTGAAGACCAAAATGGGACGCAAATATTCCAGGTGTGATCTTACTTTGGAATACATACCTTGTTTCCCCGAAAATATGACCTACCCTGAAAATAAGTCCTAGGTTGATTTTTACATGTGTGCCCAACCCCCAAAATAAACCCTAATTAAGATCCCGCCCACTCCAGAGTGCACAGGTAAAAATTAAGCTAAGATGAGGATGGGAGGGGAGGTGGAGCTGCCCTACTACTTATCTTCGGGACAGTTGTAGCCAGGCCTCACACACTCCGATACCTGCCTGACCGGTCCATTTCTTCTGCAGCCAGCAAGGCTGGCAAGGCTTTCCTCAAGGACACTGGAGCTGAGAACAAAGCTCTGGATTGATCCAGAGCTGTTATCGGCTGCAGAGGCCTTCAGGGAAGCCTTGCTGGCCACAGAAGAAGTTCCTAAAGGCCTCTGACAGTGAAAAGGAGGCTGGCGGCTCACGCACAAGTGAGGTTAGTCAGTGTATGATATCCCCCGAAAATAAGACCCGGTGCCTTTTTTGGTGGCAAAAAAGTATACAAGACAGGGTCTTATTTTCAGAGAAACACAGTACACAAATGCTATATGTGCCACAAATTCTAATGCATTGTGTAAATCTCATGGTCATGGTTGTTGCAATTCATATCTATCTGTGGTTTCTACCTTGTCCAAAGAAGGCAGGTGCAGACGAGGATTATATTAAATGCAGAACTGCCTGGAGATGGTGGGAGAAGAATTGGATTCTTGCCCCTTCAAATCTTGGAATTGGTTCTTAGTCCTTGATGCCAACCAGTTTATCATCTGGGTCTGGTTCCCTATTGGTAAAAGACTAATAGAATTGATCGGTCTCCTCTAGCTATTGTTAATATGAGGAAGTAATTCTATCCTTCAGAGAGGAGCAAGCTATATTTAAAAAAAATAATCCCCAATTAATGATCCCCAGTAAGTTTGGCTGGAAACCAGCTGTCCATCAGCAGGCATCTAGTGGCCATATAAGTACAGCTGATCTAGATTGGGAGGATTCCATAAATGGAAAGTGATGCTTATAGATATTGGGTCATTATTTGGCAGGTGCTCTGCTTTCTTGTGCCATGAACATATTTTAGCACCTGTTTATTGTGAGCAAGGTGTGGCTTAGCTGTGGAAGCTTGCTCTTATGTGTGTTGGGTGTAATAATTTTGGGTGTGATTGGCAGAAGAAGGGAAAAGGTGGGAGCCAGGACTGCCCTGGTGACATTTTAGATGCTGCTTCCTTTTGTGCATGAACCAGTTATGACTTGAGATGGAAAGCTGCTGTTGAAAAGACAGACTCCAGTGTCATCCCTGTGCTCTCCTGCTAGAATCTGGTTTGGAGGAAGAAGGTAGGGAGGGTGGAACATGGCATACCATTCTATCTAGTTCTCTAGTTCAAAGACTGTGGTTGTTTGGTTGGATGGTTGATTGGATGGATGGTTGGTTGGATGGTTGGTTGGATGGTTGGTTGGATGGTTGGTTGGTTGGTTGGTTGGATGGATGGATGATTGGTTGGATGATTGCTTGGTTGGTTGAATAGTTGATTGGTGGGTTGGATGGTGGGTGGATGGATGGATGGAAGCAACCAAAAAATAAGGGTTATTAAGTGAGACATTCATTAAATCAGTTTTGCCCCATTTCATGACACTCCTTGTCACAGTTGTTTAGTGAATCACTGCAGTTGATAAGTTGGTAACCTGGTCATTAAGTGAACCTGGCTTCCTCATGGGCTTGGCTTGTCAGGGGGTCACAAAAGGGCATCACGTGACCCCAGGACACTCTGTCATAAATATGAGTCATTCACTAAGTGTCCAATTTTGTATATTGCAGCAGTTGTACATGTGAAAACATGGTCCCTTTTTTTCAATGCCGTTGTAACTTGGCACAGTCACTCAGTGAACTTGAGGACTTATCTGTACAGCCAACTCTGCTTGATTTATCAGGTGAGGGAAAAGAATTAGCAGAGAGATAGTTATCCTTCTGTCACCTTTCTCAGCTTTCTCTTCTTTCTCTTCTTCTTTCTGCTTCTCCGCAGTGTGCTGCTTTAGTCGGGGAAGACCAACCTCTCTGCCCAGATCTCCCAGAACTCGATCTCTCTGAATTAGACGTGAATGATCTGGATGACAACGGGTTCCTGGGTGGACTGAAGTGGTACAACGACCAATCCGAAATCATCTCCCATCACTATCCTACTGAGACATCCAACATATTTGAGGTAAGAAAAACAACCAACGCTCATCTGAGTGAAGTTTAGTGTTCTTGGTGATGGGTTGGTCGTCTCTCAGCTTTGATCTTTGATTTGAGATTTTTTCCAAGGCTCAGAGTTATTGGATCCTGTTTCTCGGGAACTGTGGTTTTGGACTCTGCAGATATGAAATTATGGGACAGAAGCAAGGGTGGGATTTAGCCGGTATGAACTGGTTCGGGCGAACTGGTTGTTTCGCGAAGCATGCACTCACCAAGCCAGTTGTTACAACAGTTGGTGTAACCATTGGACAGAAGGAGAAATTCACCCAAAGCAAGCCTGCTTTAGTGGCAATAAACTCACCAACATCTTATTGGGTCAACTTGGGTTAGGTGCTACCCAGAAACTTTACAGAGGGTTGTGATTTAAACACCTTTCTCAGAAATAAATAAATATGGATCTAGTTTGGGAGGTAGAACCAGGGGGGTGGGAAAATGTGGCATGGACAATAGAATTTTGTAGATCTGTGTGCATTTAACCAGGCAGAATCTAGTCCTCAACTTATGACCAGATTCCAAGCAGCCAATTTCTATCATTAAGGGAGACATTTGTTAAGTGGGTTTCCCCCCCCCTTTTACAACCTTTCTGGCCACAGCTGTTAAGTGAATCACTGCAGTGGATAAGTTAGTAACTCAGTTGTTAAATGAATCTGTTTCCCCCCATTGACTTTGCTAGTGTTGTGGCCCGCCAGTGGCCAGCAGAGCTGGTGGCAGACTCGGACAGTGACGAGGTTGGGGAGGAATAATGGGCCAGTCCTGGAGTCTGGGGAAGATGAGGGCTCTGTGTTGGAGGCAGAGATGGAGCCACTGTCTGGTTGTTATCAGCTGTCTTTAGAGTTGGAGATCAGAGGGGTAGGAGAACAGTTGGAGCCTGTTCCCAGTGTGTGCATGTGCAGAACTGCCAGGAGAAGGGAACAGCTAAGGAACAAAAGTCGACTCGGGAGTAAAGGTTCAGGTGGATGGTGAACAGCCCCTCCCATAGGGAATAAAGAGGAGCAAAAGGGGAGTGGGATTTGCAGGAGACAATTAGTTCAATTCATGAGAGTGAAGATCTGTTCCTGACTTCTTGCCAAGTAATTGCTGCAACAGCGTGGCGTATGGAAGCTTTTGGCCTGGCAACTTTTCAAGTCTGATAAAGGTCTATAGTTGTGGAATCTCTTGAAAGAATGTTGGCTGGGATTTTGCGAGAGAGGAATTCCCTTTGACCTAAATAAAAGGAGTTTTATTGGGATGAGGAGTTGGCTTCGTGATCTCGCGAATAACAGCTAGTCAAAAGGTTGCAAAAGGGGGATCAGGTGACCTTGGGATGTGGCAATGGTCATTAATGTGAGTCATGTATGAATTTTGATCATGTGACCGGGGACTTGGCTTGTCATAAAGGGAATCACATGACCTTCCAGGACACCATCATATGCTCCCACAGCCGTAAGTGTGAACAAATGGTCCTAAGCTACTCTATTCAGTGCTATTGTATCTTCGAACAAACTGTTGTAAGTTGAGGACTATCTCTATACGTTTTGCAACTCTCCCCGATAGCAAATGCTAAGATGTGGGGAAATCAAATTTTTTTGGGGGGAAAGGGAGACAGAAGAAAATTAAACAGTGAGTGGGATGAAACTACGTTTGCTTCCTCTGATGGCCCAGCTCTGGAGAGTCGTAATTGGTTCGTAGTTGGTTTTATCAGGGTTTATCGTGGCCCTGGGGAAGCTAACCATGATCAGCTCTAAAGAGAAACCATGGCGATCTGGAAATGCCAGTGGCTTTAGCACCTAATTCATCATCCATGGATTCTTTTTTATATATACAATATTTTTTAAAATTTATTTTTAATATAATCATTCCCTCTTCAGTTGAACAGTGTGTTGTCTGGGTACAAATACCTTTGTTAAACCATAATCAAAATTACCCTTCATTAAATTAAAATTGATTCTGCAATCTTTACCATAAATAATATTTCATCTATTAATTCTACACTATTAGCATAATAATATTCAACATATTTACTTATCTCTTTTCATGCATCTTTGTTTCCATTTCAAACTCCCATTTTTATTATTTATTTATTTCCCCCCAATAATTTTTATTGTTCTTTTTCAAATTTTATACATTTTAACCTTAATATTAACAGTGCTGTGCCATAATTATTATATAAATTAATCTAATGTAAATATCTACATTTACATACATTCATATACATTTATCTATAATTTTCTAATCTCCGTTATTTTTATTTTTATTGTTCGACCATTTATATCAATTATCCCAAATTTTGTAATACCCCGACTCTTCTTTATCTTTTAATTTTAACATCAATGTATCCATTTCAGCACAATCTAGAATTTTTTGAATTACTAGTTCCTCTGAGGCTGTATTGTTTTGTTTCCATTTTTAGTATTTAACCATTGATAAAACAGTTCCCATGCCATATAGTATTCAGTTTGCTCTTTCTCCTTCATTGCTAGAATTAATCTATTCATTTCTGTACATTCTCATATTTATTGATTTATTGATTGATTTGATTTGATTGGTCAATCGCTTACAAGATAATAGGTATAAGTATAAACATGAGTAAGAATGCAGGAAATAGGTAGGAATAAATGGAGACAATAGGATAGGGACGGGAGGCATGATGGTGCACTTATGCACGCCCCTTAATTTTACCCTAATCACATTCTCATCCATAGGTATCTCTTCCCTCTTCCAATTTTGTTCCGTCCATTTTGACTTTTGAAAGTTCTGCGTCCAATTGCGAGCGTTTATTTGGCAGTGATTAGCAATACGATTGATCTTTGATCATCCCAATCAATCTCGATTCGAATTGAATAGGTGGAAATCTCTTTTGGATGTGCATGAAAGAGTGGGGATATTTTGGAAGGATATTTTGAAAATATTTTGACTTGTGGTCTGTACCTTTTCTATAATATTAGCCCAGGACATTTTTTATTCTACGTTTTCAGCTGGAAAAAAATTCCCCTCAGGCTGCTTCCTGAAGATCAATAAAAGCAAGACAGATCTTCTATCTGTCTCTCTTGTTTTTCTTCAGGCTAGGAGATCTACTGTGGCCAGAGGGATAGCAACCTTTAATTTGTTGTGGATAAAAGTACCAGTTGTAGCCGCTTAAAAGGCTTTAACAAGAATCCTGGAGATCTGAGTTATTTTTACTGGGGCCCTTAAGGTTCCTTATCAGTCTGATTTACAGGGTGTTTTGCCACGGGGATTGCTGGATTGTGTGGTTGGGTCACCCATCAGCCAGATGGAGGTTGCCAGGACAAACCTGAAATTCCTCCCATTCTCCCAGATTACATTTAACATCGCTGGCTGTTAATGTTTATGAGGGCTGCCTGGAGGAGGTTGGAAGGAAGGGTAGTAACCGTCGAAGAGAGAAATGTTACACTGAGCAATTCTTATTTGCATTTTTCTTTCCTTTGAGCTCCTGGACTGCGGGCTGTTCCAATACTCTCTGCCTCTTTCTAACAAACATCTGTTTGCACGTCAAGACAACCAGACATAAAGATTGTTTCCACACACACCCCCAACCCCATGCCATCACTCTGCTGAACACTTAATTCC
This sequence comes from Laticauda laticaudata, assembly GCA_004320025.1. Classification (NCBI taxonomy): domain Eukaryota; kingdom Metazoa; phylum Chordata; class Lepidosauria; order Squamata; family Elapidae; genus Laticauda; species Laticauda laticaudata. The sequence goes on along the minus strand of BHFT01045227.1, from coordinate 17,884 downwards.
CACAGCATTCTCCCATCTTCTCATCTTTCTTAGTATCGTCTCCTGTTGGTGTCTTATGATTTATCAATCGTTGTTTGTAACTTATGATTGGTGATTGTAACTATGATGATGAAGAACTAGGACCTGTCACTTTGCTGTTTATATGCACACTGAGAGCTTATGTGCCAGAGACAAATTCCTTGTGTGCCCCATCACATTTGGCCAATAAGTAATTTTATCCTATCCTATCCTATCCTATCCTATCCTATCCTATCCTATCCTATCCTATCCTATCCTATCCTATCCTATCCTAGTTCATTCTATTCTGTTCTATTCTGTTCTATTCTGTTCTATTCTTTCCTTCCATTCCATTAAATTCTACATTCTATCCATTCCATTCCATTCTTCATTATTCTGTTCTGTTCTGTTCTGTTCTACTCCACCCCACTCCACTCCACTCCATTCCATTCCATTCTCCAAATTCTATATTGGATTCCATTCCATTCTATTCTTCATTCTGTTCTGTGCTGTTCTGTTCTATTTTGTTGTACTCTATTCTACTCCTACTCCTATTCTGCTCTACTTCATTCTGTTCCATTCCATTCTCCAAACTCTACATTGTATTCCATTCCATTCCATTCTTTATTATTCTACTCTGTTCTGTTCTGTTGTGCTCCGCTCCACTCCACTCCATTCTGTTCCATTCCATTCTTCATTATTCTGTGCTGTTCTGTTCGGTTCTATTCTTATGTGAGAAAGTGTGAAAAATAGTTATCAGTCACTTTTTAAAGTGTGGTTGAAACTTTGAATGAGTATATGGGTTGAAACTAAATGAGTATATGGGTCATGAAGGGCCAGCTTTGGTGATTCCTCATTGGTTTCATCATTGGTTCAATTCCAGTTGCAGGTGAATTCCTTGATGTTTCTCATCATGCTTGGAACAGCTGGGGATAAGATGATTCAGTATCCTTCCTTGGTTTTTTTCTGCAGTGCTTCGTAATAGCTGGCATGGTTTTAATAGCCACTTGTAGCTTCCTCAGAGTTCATATTTGATGGAAAGGTGGGGTATTTTAAACAAATCATGTGAAGAAGTAATGGAATGTAACAAATCACATTGATGAATATGTTGTCAAGAAGTGTTATATGGGATTTATTAATGCGTGAAGTGTTAATACCAGTTTATAAGGCCTTGGCAAGACCACACTTAGAATACTGCATTCTACTCTATTTCTGTTCTCTTTGATTACTCTTCTCTTCTATTTCTCTTCTTTTCTCTCCTATTCTATTCTATTTCTCTTCTTTCCCCTCCTCTCCTACTCTACTCTACATTTAAAATAAATATTTAAAAATTCACACTTCATTCTGTCCCTCCTTTTGCATCCTTTGATTAATGATTTTATTTCACCATTTCTTTAATATTAAGGTAACTCTTGGCCCCCAGTGACTTGGCTGCAGCAAGTTGGCTGTGGTGAGTTGGCCTTGGCGAATTGTCATAGACCTGGATTTCTCTCTCTCTCTCTCTCTCTCGCTCTCTCTCTTTCTCTCTTTCTCTCTCTCTGTGTGCATGTGTGTGTGTTGAGAGAATTTGGTATTTGTCTGCAGGAAGAATGCAGACTATGAAACTGCCACCTGATCTTTCAAGGAGCAATTTGTCATCGCTGGGATGTAACTTCTTCTCCTGGACCTTAAATACTTGCACTGTAACACCCCGAAGCCTACTCATTAACCGACATAGAGGTTATAGCTGGAAGCGAAGCTGGAAGAGGAAGCTGTATTGTGGAAAAACCAATTTTAGATCTATCCTTATTAGCTAAATAGACTGGATAATCACTTTGACTCCATTTTCACATGCTGAAAAACCCAACCGCACCCGGTGAGTTCCCTGGTGTTGCTTTTTGCTTTTTTGTTGTTGTTGTTTTGCAAGCTCAAGATGCCAGTTGAATTTTCTCCTTGCTTCTCTCCTGAGAGGTTCATAGAAGGTGTTGTGAGGTGGCTTTTTGATCAGGAAGAGACTTTTTGTTTTAAAAATGAAAGGAAGAAAAAGAAGGAAGGAAGGTAGGAAGGAAGGAAGGAAGAAAGAAAGAAAAAGAAAGAAAGAAAGAAAGAGCTATTATTCAGCTTAAATTCAACTGCTCCAAGCATGCATTATATTCAAAAGAAAAAAGAAAAAAACAGAGAGGTAAAAAATCAGCCACAGCCTACTAGAGTTTCCGACGTACGATCACAATCAAGCCCAACATTTATGTGGTTCATGAGAACATTGCTTGGTGAGTTTTGCCCCATTTTAAGACTTTTCTTGCCACCATTGTTAGACGAATCCCTGCAGTTGTTAAATGAGTAACACGGTTGGTTAAGTGAATTCCCATCCACAGCACTATCCAACCTGTTCCACTACTGGTACGGTGATTGTGCGTGTATGCGCGCACACCTAATGTGTGCGCAGCTTTCCCCACACCAGCTGAGGCCTGCAGCACCAATCAGCTGAGAGGATAAAGAAGAGAAAAGTGCAGAGCCAATCCTGACCTTTTCTCTTTGTTTTCCTCTGGGCTGATTGTTGGAGGGTTTTTTTTTTTTTTTACTACTGGTAACTTTTGCTACCGGTTTGGCTAAAGCGGGCTGAACCGGTAGCCTACCACCACTGACCCCCATGGACTTTGCTTGCCAGACGGTTGCAAGAGGAGATTGATTACGTGACCGTGGGATGCTCCAACTGTCATAAGTACATGCCAGTTGCCAAACATTTGAATTTTGATCACGTGAACTATTTAGGGAGACTGCAAACGGCAGTAAATGTGAAAAATGGCCATAAGCCCCCTTTTTTCCCCAGTGCTGTTGTACGTTTTAATGGTCACTGTGTCAGAGTGCGCATGGCTTTACTATGTGAGACAAGCTAGGAGCAATAACAGCAAACAGAGGTTTGTAATAAATGGTGGTTTTATCTGCAAAAGAATATATACTGTACATACACATAGACAGAAGTCAAACAATCAGAAAAATATATCAGGGAAGAGCATGGAGGGAGGGAGGGAGGGAGGGAGAGGGAGAGGGAGGGAGCGATGGAGGGAGAGAGAGAGAGAGAGAGACAGAGATTTGCCCTAATAGGGTCTCTTATTATTATACAGGCTCTTAAAGTGATAGCAGCCAAAAACCTTGCTGATTCATTGCAATCATTACATCAGTGCATCAGCTGGTCAGCTCCTAAATCACTACCCTGATAGATGAAGCAAATTGTTGCACTGTACCTGTACTGCCCATTAGTTCAAAGGTAATTCTCCCTTAGGATGTCCATTCTCCTTCCTTGGGATAACTCCTTCTTTCCAAACAGTTGCAAAACTAGTGCTTCCTTCTCTTCCCAGCCCTTTTAAGCCAGTGGTATCCACCTAGTAACGTACTACCTGATTGAGAATACACCTCAATGCTTCACCTTGTAGGAGACATTGTGTAATTCCAAGATTAACTGGTGTGAGCTTTAATTTAGGATGAGGCTGCGGAAGTAGAGGGGAAGGGAGGGGAATCCAGGTTGACTATATAGAAGCAGATTGCAATGTGGATCAAGATTGCAGCTACCTCTCTCAATTGTGTTAAAAACCCGTTGAAATGGTCTGATCCCTTTTGGTGGGTGTGCCATCAATCACAATTGTGAATGTGCAATTGTGCTCTTCAAGTTTTTAAATGATTTTTTTCCTATTGTTTTCTTATGATTTATCAATTGCTGTTTGTAACTTATGATTAATGATTGTAACTATGATTTATGACCTATCGCCTAATACTTGCTGTTTATATGTACACTGTGATCTTCTGACCCAGAGACAAATTCTATTCTGTTCTGTTCTGTTCTATTATTCTACTCTACTCTACTCATTCTTCATTCCACTATTATATTATTCTATTGTATTCCATTCTGTTCTACCCTATTCTACTCTACTTTACTCTATTTATTCTTCATTCCACTATTATTATGTTCACTTCTTTTCTATTCTTTTCTACTTTACTTTACTCTATTCATTCTTCATTCCACTATTGTTCTGTCCTGTCCTGTCCTGTCCTGTCCTATCCTATCCTATCCTATCCTATCCTATCCTATAAATCTTTTAAAAATTGCTCATTAATTTGGGCATGTGGTCTTAATCTATCTTTGGATGATAACTTTAGATTAGTCAATTGCCATACATTTTTAAAATTCCAAAATTTTGAGGTAAGTGCTTGCCACGACTTCCTTGATTCTTGCAGGTGGGCACAGAAATATTTGAAGAATCAACTGCCTGCAAATGAGATAAAACAACCTTTATTGCTTCCTTGCATTTGGGAAGAATTGGCAGGTGAAAGAAAAATATATATTCCATAAGCTGCAATCTCATCCATATGGTGAAAGGAACGTTAAAGTTCATTGTATGAATAAACATCGATTTTTTTAAAAAAGAGACATCAATGCATGCAATGCATACCAAATATATGAACTCTAATCAGATGATTGCACCAAATTAAATAATACAATAACTAATTGCGTCCTTGCCATGTGTTAATCTGTTCTTATTTCTATTACTAAAGACCCTAATGCAGAAAATATGCCACCTGTAATGCCAACGACCACGTGCTGAAAATTTGTTCATTATGCAGGTCGGTTCTACCTCAGATGAAATTTGGGTAGCAGGAAAGGAACAAAGCACATTCTAGCAAATTATAGGAGGCAAGTGAGCTGAGTCAGAATAAAAAGAACAACAAGAGTTGGAAGGTCTTCTAGTCCAACCCCTGCTTAGGCAGGAAACCCTGCACCACTTCAGACAAATAGTTGTCCAATCTCTTCTTTAAAACCTCCAGTGATGGAACATTCCCACTGATCAATTGTTCTCACTGTCAGGAAATTTCTCCTTAGTTGCTTCTCTCCTTGATGAGTTTCCATCTGTTGCTTCTTGTCCTGCATTCAGGTGCTTTGGAGAATAGCTTGACTCCCTCTTCTTTGGGGCAGCCCCTGAGATACTGGAAGACTTCTATCCTGTCTCCCCTGGTCCCTCTGTTCGTTAAACTAGACATATCCAATTCCTGCAACTGTTCTTCATATGTTTTAACCTGTTAATATAACCTAGAACTGTGTTTGCTTTCTTGACAGCTGCCACACACTCATGGCTCATATTTCAGTGATTGTCCACTAGGACTACAAGATCCTTCTCACTGTAGAGCCAGGAATCACCTATCTTATACCTGTGCATATGGTTTTTCTTGCCTAAATGCAGAACCTTACTTTCTTCGCCATTGCATTTCATTTTGTTAGATAGCGCCCAATGTTCAAGTCTGTCAAGATCCTTCTGTACTTTAAGCCTATCTCCTGGAGTGTTGGCAATTCCTGCCAGCTTGGTGTCATCTCCAAATTTGAGTTCCTCATCTATCCCCCTTCCAAATCACTGATGATGATATTGAAGAGTATTGGGCCTAAGACAGAGCCTTGGGATCTCCCACAGCCAACATGTTTTTTGAACTATGCTTTAGAGCAGGGGTCTCCAACTTTCACAACTTTAAGACTTGTGGACGTCAACTCCCAGAATTCCTCAGCAAGCTTTACTGGCTGAGGAATCCTGGGAATTGATGTCCACAAGTCTTAAAGTTGCCAAGGTTAGAGACCCCTGCTTTAGAGCAGGGATGGGCAATTAATTTTCCCAAGGGAGCCTGGGTCTGTTGTGGAGGTGGGAAGATCCGTAGGCACTCATGCACCCATGTACGTAAATTGGGAAAAAAGAAAAATAGCAGTGGCCTTCAAAATCTATTCAGCGGTATGAATTTGGTACATGGCATACATGTTGTTTATGTTTGATTTCTAATTTCTGATTGACCCTCACGTGGGCTGCATGGTGATAGCCAAAAGGCCAGAGGTAATCCAGAGGCCACCAAATGTTCTTGGAAGTAGCAGGTGCTTTGCCTCTTATTTGAACTTATCTCCTCCCAATTCATGCAGGAACTCTAACTATGGACTAGATCAGGGTTTGTGGCCTCTCTATATCTGTAACCAGACAAGACTGAGGAGTTGTTGTTGTTTTTAAAAATGGGTTTGTTGTGGCCTGTCATCCTCTGGCCCCTGCTGCAGCTGAATCGGAAGAGGAGGAGCAGGTGGTGGTGGTGTGGGAGTCAGGATCAGCATCAGGGCAATCTGGGAGCTCAGAGTGGGAAGAGGGAATGGAGCTGGGAGAGAGAGAGAGAGAGGGAGAGGAAGGGAGGCGTGGAGCCTGGCTGCCCGTCAGCCCTCAGATAGAGAGTCAACAGCCCCAGGTCTGGAGGTGGCTGATGAGGAAGTGGAGGAACAGCTGGGAACAGTGCCTGATATGTGGATGCACAAAAGGCAGAGGAGAGGAAAACAGTGGAAATCTATGGGCTGGTCCTTGGGACGGAAGAACCATCGCTGCTAGCAAATTCCCACCTTAGCTCTGGAGATAAAAGGCAGGGGACTACAGGAAATAACTACTCGGTACGATGAATCTGCCCCTATCAAAATGAAAATGAGATTGCAATCTGGGAAGGACTCAAGGCCAGAAACCCAATGCTCTCCCCCACCCATCCACCTAATTAAAAGAAGCCAAAACTCTGCAAAAATTTGCACTCTTTTGCAAAAACCCAAGTGCCTCAGTAAAGGCTGGGCTGCTCCACCAGTTTCAAAACCACTTTTGTAATCCCCATTCGATGCATAATGGACTCACCTTTCTCAGTTATTAAGTTCAGAGTCTAAAATTGGGCAACGAAACTAGCCTTAAATCGGGCCAGTCCTTGCCCTTATGACCACTGTCAAAACCAACATTTCTGCTGGTATAAGTGAGACTGCAGTGGTACATGGTGAAGCGAACTTGGCCCTCTTTTGACAAGCTTTCATGCCACTGTCACTAAGTGAATCCCTGCAGTCGTTCAGTTAGTAACGAGGGTTATTGTGTGAATCGGGCTTCCCCATACCCTTGACTTCATCTGTCAGAAGATCACAAAAGGGGTATTGCATAACCCAGGGAAGAGGAATGACACCACGACCATCATAAATATGAATCTGAATGTTGATCTCATGATTGCAGGGATGTGGCAAAAGTCATAAGTGTGAGAAACAATCATGTGTCCCTTTTTTTCAGTCACGTTCATTTTGAGCTATCACTAAATGAACTGTTATAAGGTGAGGACTACCTGTATTGAGGAGGGACGTGGTGCCTCAGTGGCTAAGATGCTGAGCTTGTCGATCAGAAAGGTCGGCAGTTCGGCGGTTCGAAGGTGAAAGAATAATTTTGAGAAGATATTGGAGAGCACAGTAAAGCTGGTTTGGGGTTATTCCTAAGCAAGAGTTACCCATTTCTTTTCTCTTTTTTTTGAATATATATTTTTATTGTTTACATATAAATATATTGAATACAGTATAATTGGCCCTGGCATTCCAATTGCCATAAAACAGAAGTAAAAACAAAATAACATATATGTACATTTATATAGTATATACCAATTTTTGTACAAAAACTTCTGACCATCATATAATATGTCAACTCCTCTTATCATTCGAATATTTACTTTCCTCTATCAATAATACAGGTAGTGTCCCTTTCCAAGTCCCCTTCCCCTGATTCTTTTCCAAGTCCCCTTCCTCTGATTCTTTCTAACTTCTACCTTGTGTTTCTAATGATTGATAAAACATGTTCCATGTTTAATAATATTCTGTACCCCCTTTACTTTTATTTTTAGTGTTAGTCTGTCCATTAAGTTACCCATTTCTATATGCTCCCACCTTGCCTCTGATGTCCCATTTGTTTTTCTTTTTAAATAAAAGAGTTGCTTTAATTCCACGACAAAGCTGGATATATTTGTATTTTTCTGTCCATGGAAACAAGAAGCCAAATGAGCTAGCCCTCATCTGCAGGCAGAAAGGAGTGCCCACATATGGGTTTGTTATTTCAGTGAAAACCAGGTTTAGGATGAGGGTAAGTTACACAAAACAGAGGATATAACAGCCATTATTGTTGTTCTTCAACTGGGTTGGGTTACAGGGATGTTTCTAGACACCTTAAAGGTTCTTTTTCAAAAAGCAACTGGACTTTGTTTTCCCTTGAAGATATTTCATTTCCCATTCAAGAAGCTTCTTCGGTTCTGAAGAAGCCTCTTGGTTGAGAAGCAAAACATCTTCAAGGCTTCTTCAGAACTCAAGAAGCTTCTGTCATGCCCATGTTAGAATCTGACTCCGAGGGAGAGATGGAATAGCTGACAGGGAGTGGGAATGTGGCTCTGGTGGTTGTGGAGGAAACTGAGGAAGGGCACAGGCTGGCTGGGCATTCAGAGGAAGACCCAGGCCCACCCCCTCTTCATCCTAGGGCACACAGGGAGAAGCAGATAAGGGAGAAATGTGAGTGGCATGGTCTACGGGGGAGGAAGGGGCCCTGATCCCCTTCATGGACTGCAAGCTGGGTGAACTGGTTAAAAGGACAAACTGTTCATGGCAAACGTGCTGGAAGCAAAGCGTGCATTCTTGTCAGAGCCTATCTGTGTTTTGGCTTCCTCCCAACTGTAGTTGCTGCATTATCTGGTAGAAGTCTGCAATTAATCATCCTTGGCTACTGTAGTAATTCCTTCAGTGTGGTGTGTTGGGTTTTTTATTTCGAATTAACTTTACTTTCTTTAAGAGTTTGATATCCAGCCAAGGATAATTGGACATTGGGGCCAAGTTGGAGGCATTAAAGGGACTTTCTTCTACTTTTGTGACCTGGTTATTTTTGTGTCAAGCTGCGGTTCATCACAGCTTCTTGGATGAGAAGTGAAACATCTTCAAGCTTTGTTCAGAACCCAAGAAGCTTCTTGTACAAGAAGTGAAACATCTTCAAGGAAAAACAAAGTCCAGTTGCCTTTTGGGAAAGCAACTTTGGGACAACTGTGAGCTGTATGATTGAGAATCTCTATAAACATCTGGATGTTAGAATTTTTTGATAAATTGACTTTTCCTATTTCTGCACAAGCAGCTGAGTTGGCAGCTGGTGGCATCTGGCAGGCTTGGAGTTCAGTAGCTGAAAGAATCCAGTGTGGTAAGAACATCAATGGGACACTCCAAGGAATTTCCCAGACCTCCAGCTAGATGGAGAAATTGAAAAACATCCCAGATGAAAACAATGTATGTTGTTGCCAAATGGAGGAACATATAAGGGTTTGTCATTTGGGAAGGAATAGTGATGTGGGCTTTTCTTTCTGACATGTAGCCATGATGAGTCTTTGTGTGACCAAGTTGATCAGCTAATAATACTCCAATTTATCTGTATTGAAATATTGGACAGAAATATTGGTTAGCATAACTCCCTAGGAGCTGAGCTTTAACTTGATGGCCCAAAGATGCTTTTTCCAAAAGGTGACTGGACTTTTTTGGTCTTACATTTGAAATCATTTTGCTTCTCATCCAAGAAACGACTTCATTCCTAACTGAGTAGTGGGTGAATGTCCCCACCAGTCAGTTAGAATGGAAGAAACCCAAGCAAAGATATTTTAGCGTAACAGAGAATAACAGACTAACAGAGTTGGAAGGAACCTTGGAGGTCTTCTAGTCCAGGGGTCACCAACTTTTTGGACCTCAGAGACCACCAAACTCATCATTTTAAATCCCACAGGCCAGAGACCCTGGGAAAATCCCCCCCAAAAGTCTGCAGGAAAATTCCTCACCCTGTTTTCCTACCTATCGATCGTTCTTTATTTGGGATCGCAGGATACCGTCTCCAGCTCCATTATCAAGGGGAGAGAGAGAGCGACTTTTGGCTTGATGCAAGGAAAGCAGCAGAAGCAGCAGAAGTCTTTCTTTCTCTCCCCCAAACTCTTGACAGAAATGAGTCTTTGCCAGCAGAGCCTCTTGGAGCAGGAGGCCCTGCAGGGTCCAAAAGACTCATTTCTGGCAGAGTTTGGGAGAGAGAAGGAAAGACTGCTTTCCATGTGTGCAGCCAAAAGCAGCAGAAAAAAGAAGCGGAAAGAAGCAGCCTGGTGGCCAGGCCAGGCTCCCTTTCCCCCTCCCCTCACTACCTCATGTTGTTCGCAATGCAAGTGATGCAAGCCTTGTGTTCTTGCAGGCCATGTGGGCGGCACAGCCTTGTGTTCCCACGCAGCCTGGATTAATTGCTTTGGGGCGGACATTTCTCTGCAGATCACCAAAGTTTTCTCACAGACCACCAATGGTCCCCGGCCCAGTGGTTGGTGACTACTGTTCTAGTCCAACCCCGTTCAAGCAGGAAACCTTACTACATAATCTAATATATATATATATTTTTCACAAATTAAGGAAATAGAGATCAAGGAACGGAAGGGATATTCTCTCTAGGCTGAATTAAGTTTTTTTTCCAACATCTTTTTTTCCAGTCGGTTTGTATAGCAATTCATTGAATACATACTTGCATTAAATTGGCATGGATATGTGAAGGGAACCTTTAGATTTTTAAGTTGCTACAGCAAAGTTAGTCGTTCAACATTTGGAGCCTGGTGGATTAATGAATGACCAGATCTTGCATTAAACAAAACCAAAAAGAAAAATTACTTTTAAACAACCCCCAGTGTTTTCTTTGCACCACCATGTGACTGGGGTTAATGAGTTCCTTAAATTTGCTCTAGCAGCTTGCTCAACTGGCCTCAGCCAGTACCCACAGATGGAGAGGTGTGGGTGTGTACTAATGCCATGGCTTCATTTCTGCCCCAAAACCTGTCACCTCAAGGCAAGCCGTTAAGGGCAAGATAAGCATCTTGGCAAGGCTGGTCCCCAGAATTGGGGGTGTGTGGGGGAGATGTGAGTAGCCAGATCCCCTCCGCCGACCTGATTTATCTCAGCCATCTCTTCAGCCCAGGGAGCTTTGCGTTCCTCATTCGCTTGCAGTGCGTAACTGGAGTTCTGGATCTGGACGGAAAGCCTCCAAGCACTTTTGCATGAACCCGGCCGTGCTTCATGAATGCTAAATTGCACCACGAAGGAGAAAACCCTCGTTATGCCGCATTTTTTTTATTCTCACCCCAGACACCTAAATCAGGGAACAGTCAGTAGCATTTTCAAGAGATTAGGGAGGCAGATTGGGTAGGTTCCAACTGCCATAATAGGATCCCAGTTTTAAGGCCCCCTCTTCTTTTTTCCTTTTTTACGATCGCCGATAGATAGTTCCTTCCTTCCCCACTGCAGTCTTCTTCTCAGGGAATTACAGCTTTTGCTAAAAAAAAAAAAAAAGAGAGAGAGAGAGAGAGAGAGATTAAAATGCTATTATGCAAATGGTTGCAGTAGGTTTATTATGTTTACAAATTAACGTCTGTGGCTCAACAAACGAATTATCCGATTAGTCTATCTACATTATGAAAGATGTAATAATAAACTAACCGTGGATCAACAAGAGAGACTCCTCGGATTGTTTTAATAAGAGTTGACAGCGATTTAGGAAGTCCTCGACTTACAACAGATTAGTGGCCAAGGTTACCATGGCACTGGGGGGAAAAAAGGGACTTGTGGCCATTTTTCACACTCAGGACTGGTGCAACACCCCCATGATGTTGCAACAGTCATGATCAAGATTCAGATGCTTGTTGGCAACTGAGTCATACTTATGACAGTTGCAGTGTCCTGGTGGGGGGTCGCATTCTCCCCTTTTGCGATCTTCTGACGAAGCAACAGGGAAACCCGATTTGTTTAACGACCAGATTGCTAATTGAACAACTGCAGGAATTCCCTTAGCCACTGTAGAAATGGAGGTCATAAAATGAGGCAAACTTGACAAATTTCTCATTTAGCCACAGAAATTTTGCCCTCCCTCAGCCCCCCACCAAAGACAGCCATTTCAGCTGAGCTCCAAATCTAAACTGTTGCTGATCCTGAGAGTGAGATAAACCCCACACAACCCCACACTTTTAGCTACAACTACAGGGTGAGGCCTTGCACCCAGGAGCCCTAAAGTTTACGAAATAAAGAGGCTGTTGTTTCCAACAACATTGTTTAAGAAAAAAATAAACTCTCTTTGGCTGTTGCATAGTAAACTTCAGCAGCCTCAAGCTTGTCTTTCCCTGCATGATCCTTCTCCAAGGATTCGCCCGCATTTTGGATTTCACATTTGGAAATCCATCAATCAGAATGGAGCTGGAAGGGAGCTTGGAGGTCTTCTAGTCCAGCCCCCTGCTCAAGCAGGAGATCCTGTACAATTTGAAAGAACTGGCTGCCCAGTCTCTTCTTAAAAACCTCCAGTGATGAAGCACCCACAACATCTGGAGGCAAGTTATTCCCCTGATTAATTGTTCTCCCTGTTAGGAAATTCCTCCTCCAAAAGTTGAGTATGGATCTCAGAATACAGAAGATAATATAACAGAGTTGGAAGGGACCTTGGAGGTCTTCTAGTCCAACCCCTGCTCAAGCAGGAGAGCCAATAGCATTTCAGACAGTCATTTCTTAAACACCTCCAGTGATGGAGCACCCACAACTTTTGAAGGCAACTTCTGTTCCACTGGTTGATTGTCCTCCCTGTTAGGAAGTTTCACCTTAGTTCCAGGTTGTTTCACTCCTTTGATTTATTTCCATCACTTCTTCCTTGTCTTCCCTTTTGGTTTGTCCCCCTCTTCTTTGGGGCAGGCCCTCAAATATTGGAACACTGCTATTCTGTCACCCCATATCCTCCTTTTCATTAAACCCAGATATATACCTAATTCATGAAACAAAGAATAATGGAGTTAGAAGGGACCTTGGAGGTCTTCTAGTCCACCCCTATGCTCAAGCAGGAGACCCTAGAACATTTCAGACAAGTGACTGTCCAGTCTCTTCTTTACAATACTTCTCATTCCTTGTCAAGCTTTTGCAAGGTGCGTTCTGTTGGTCTGGCAAAATATTACTCCAGATATCCCAATGTTCGTCCAGAGTTTTTCCCTGTTTTTTTTTTCTTGTTGAAAGCAAGCCCACATAAACTGTCAGCCCAAAAGGACTCCAGGTGCAACCTTACTAAGTTTCTCTAGGGATAGTGTGCGAGCAACCTTTTGTCCAAGTCACAAAATGCCCAGAGTAATCCTGTTGGGCAGTTCCTCTGCAGTTTTCTTGATCTACCCCTGGAGCAGTCAAGATTAAAGCTGACATCTGGAGGGTGGAAATTGGCACTCGAGGGACAACGTAGCAGAGGTCGGCTGTGAAAATGAAAGATATCTGGGGCAGAGGGAGAAGAAGCAGGCAGGCTGGTAATGTGACAGTGTTGAGGGATTGTTCCACAGCTTTCATCAGGGTTGAAAGTCCAAGCTGAGGAACATCATCACTTTTGGATCCCAGGAAAGAAATGCCTTGAACGGCAAGTTCAGGCATCTAGGCATCATGCAGGAAGTGGCTGTAAGAAGCACCAATAATCTTCTGGGGTTGAGGGATCATTCCATAGCTTTCATCAGGGTTCTGAGGAACATCATCAGATCTGGATCCCAGAATTACAATTGCCTTGAATGGCAAGTTCAGGCATCCAGACACAGTGCTGGAAGTGGCTGAAGAAGTAGGTAGGCCAGTAATCTGGGAGTGTTGAGGGATCATTCTGTAGCTTTCATCAGGGTTGAAAGTTCAAGCTGAGGAACATCTTCACTTCTGGATCCCAGGTTTACAAATGCCTTGAACGGCAAGTTCAGGCATCAGGCACAATGCAGGAAGTGGCTGTAAGAATATAGAATGGGATTCTGGGGTTGAGGGATCATTCCGTAGTTTTCCTCAAGGTTCTGAGGAACATTATCAGATCTGGATCCCAGAATTACAATCGCCTTGAACGGCAAGTTCAGGCATCCAGACACAGTGCTAGAAGTGGCTGTAGGTAGGAATCTGATGGGGTTGAGGCAGGGTGGTATTCAAAAATCCTAGCAACCGGTTCGTTACCCAGCTGCTAGGTAGGCATGACCATGGTGGGCATGGCCTACTAGAACTTCCAGGAGGACCATTTTTTCATGTTACCCAGGGTCCGGAGGCTTCCCTCAGACCTCTGGGATAGTGAANATGGCCTACTAGAACTTCCAGGAGGACCATTTTTTCACGTTACCCAGGGTCCGGAGGCTTCCCTCAGACCTCTGGGATAGTGAAAATGACCTCCACAGGCTCTGGGGGTGCCTCTGAAAGCCGGAAACAGGCCCGTTTCTGGACTTCTGGAACTTCTGGAAGGCCTGTTTTTTACTGTCCCAGAACTTCCGCATGGACCCTGCACTTACATGCATCTAAAACAGGCCACATGGAGACTCCTGGGAGGGGAGGGAAGGGCCAGCTGATTGGTTCAACTACCGGTTCAGTAAACCAGATGGAAATGTAACATCTGGTTTGGCCGAACCGATCCAAACCGGCTGAATCCCACCCCTGGGTTGAGTGATTGTTCTGTAGCTTTCGTCAGGGTTGAGAGCCCAAGCTGAGTAACATCCCCAATTCTGAATCCCAGGGTTACATGTGCCTTGACCAGCAAGTTCAGGCATCCAGACATAGTGCTAAAAGTGGCTGCAAGAAGTAGGCAGGGGTGGGATTGAAAAATCCCAACAACTGGTTCGCTGCTTGGTTGCTGGGTAGGCACGGCCATAGTGGGTGTGACTACCAGAACTTCCGGAAGGCCCATTTTTCATCGTCCCAGAGCCTCCTCACGGACCCTGCACTTTCCTGCATCCAGAATGGGCCATGTGGGGACTCCTGGGAGGGGAGGGTGGGGAGGGACAGGAAGGGACAGCCAATCGGTTCAGTGAACCACATGTAAATGTAACAACCGGTTCTCCCAAACCGGCTGAATCTCATCCCTGGGTTGAGAGATCATTCTGTAGCTTTCATCCAGGTTGAAAGCCCAACTGAGGAACATCAGCAATTCTGGATCCCAGGGTTACAACTGACAGTGGTTGTGTTGCGGTCTCTGGTCAAACAGATGACATTTGGAAGACAAATGTTCATCCAGGATCAGGCAGCTAAGTTCCACTAAATGATGAACATCCTATCTTGGCTTGTGTATGGAAACTGTCATGAGGACGCTGTGTTCTTACAAGTCAGATTTCCAAATACAAATTGGAGTCAGCTGTTGTGCCAAAAAAAAAAAAAANAAACCAACCAACCAACCAAATCTCTCCACTGTATTAGCCTTCCTTCTCATAGGTCATCACAAATCCACTTCTTTCACAGTTGTGTGTCGCACATCTGCTTGAGTCAAATGTAACCTTGGAAGCCACACACACACACACACACACACACACACACACGCAAACAAGCCAGCTATAAATGGCTCCTAGAGTTATTTTGAAGAAGTGTGTCCTGTTTCATATTTATAATGGCGAGGCTTCATAATATTCACAGTGAATATATAACACAGATCAGTTCAACAAGCATGAAATTGTATGTTGTCAGGTTGTCATATAAATAGAGTCATATTTTCTGTTACAGCAAGATTGGACGGAATGTTTTCATTGCTTTGAAATCATACGAAAGGAAAAAAAAGAGCCAGAATCTTCCTTTTTGGATTTAACAGCAAATGCTACCTTATAATTATCATTGTCATCGTCTTTATTATTTTATAGGTAATCTTGGAGGATGTGTTTTTTTCCCCCCTTCAGCAATGAGCAGGGGAGGAAATATCTATTTCAATAAATGCTAATCGGACAAGCTATTTCCGTAATGGTTTCATCTCCATTTGTTTTCTTTTGTTTTAAAAAAAACACTTTCTATTTTTGTGTTTCACATTGGCACTAATTGCTGCTAAATGCTGCAATTCAACCTGGGCAGGTGGTCTCCATACTGACAGCATCATTAGAAAATGATAGAAAATATAGCGGCCAAGTCTAATGCAAGACACTATGTATATCTGCATACTGTGGATGATGTTAGTGTTCCCTCCCTCTCCCCCTTCCCTCTCCCCCTCCCTCTCCCTTTCTCTCCCTCTCCCCCTCTCCTCCCTCTCTCCTCCTCCTCTTCCTCACCCTCTCTCCCTCTCTTTCTGGGAGTTGAAGTACACAAGTCTTAAAGTTGCCAAGTTTGGAGTTTTAGATCACAGTGGGCTCTTAGCTTTGCAGTTTTCCCAACTTTATGCTTCTGGTTTTTTTAAAACAGTGGTCTCTAACCTTTTGGGCATCAGGGACCGGTTCCGTGGACCAGAGTGGTTTCATGTGCTGCCTCCATCCGACAGATGGGGCTTCGCTTGTTTGCACGGGTAGGTTTCTGGCATGCCATGCCTTGATCCACAGATTTTGAATTGGGGACCCCCATTTTTAAAGACTGGGGAGGGGGTGTTTCTGCATTGCAGCCAAGAAAGTGTATGTCAGCATTCCAAGTAACAACCTCCCAATTCAAGGATTCTGAAACTGCCATCTTCTCAAAGATCCATTTTATTAGAGATGTCATATTGGCACATCTGAGGAAAACCCGAATCTGAGATTTCTGGGATTTCCTTAGCCCAAAGAGCATCCAAAATCCAACCCCTGCACCCAATAGTTCCTTACAATGGTCCAATCATTACTTTGTTCCAACTGGAGACTGTCCCCAGTCACTGCCCTCCAGGTGCAGGGTAACCTGTCCTTGACTCTCTGAGAAAGGAATGTTGTTGTGGCTAATTTTCCATTGCTCCTTGAAGTCCAAGCTCCCAAATTCCCAGGCATGGACTGTGGCAGCCTGGAAACCTCAAAGAAAAATAGCTTCCAAGCTGACAGAGTATTTGCTTCAGGGGTGGGATTCTCCTGGTTCGGACCAGTTCAGGCGAATCCCCAGCTGCAATGATCAGCTGGCTCCAAAATGGTTCGATCCGGATGATCACATGGCCCTTGCACTGTAGTCACTTTCTCTGCTCAGCTGATTTGCACCTCAGCTGTGTTCATTCCCTGAAGTAACATTGAAGGTAAGTAATTGCAATAGCTGTACAACGTGCACAGCATGCGCGCAATGTTGTGCTATTAAAAATGGGAAAAGCTGCCACTGCAAGCTTTGCTAGGTGTGATTACACCAGACCTGGTGTAAAGTTGATAGTAAATACTGCCCGGGCCTTCCCAGATAATGTTTTTTTGACAGACCTCATAACTGAAAGCAGTTTGTTCTTTCAGAAGGTGTCTCTTGGGAGCACAGGAAATCCTTGACTTAACAACCACAATTGAACCCAAATATGTTATGTCGCTGAGTGAGACATTTGCGAAAGGAGTGTGGCTTCCATTTTATGACTTTTATTGTCACCTTTTTAAAGCGAATCATGAAAGTTGCTCAATGAGTAACACCATTGTAAAGTAAATCAGGCTTGATTTGCCCCTCCCCTGGGATGCTGCAAACTGTCATAAATGTGAGTCAGTTTTCAAGCATCCAAATATAAAACCAGGCATCCATGGCGATGCTGCAATGGTCATAACTCTGAAAAATGGACAGGATTTTTCATCTGCATTGAAATGGTCACTGAATGAACTGCAGTTAAGTCATCCTCAACCCGTTTTAATTTGAGCCCACAAGATAAATGTGACAACTCTTGTAAAACTAGTTCCGAGTATCAATTATTACAGTGGCAGGAAAGCCTAAAGAAACAAAAAACTAAATATGAAAACACTCATGAGGGCTTATAGAGAGGCATAGTTGTCTACAAACCACAGCCGGATAACTTCACTGCATCTGCCTTTGGGTTAAAATACCCTGTCCAACTAGTTTTATTGGGCTTGTAAACATGGATCAAGAGACATCCAACCTCATCGTACAATATTGTTCCAGTGTTTTGCAGAGGCTAAGTTAGCTAGTAGGGCTGCAATCTGTATTTGTATTTGGGTGTTGCAATTCCAGGAATGATCCCTGTGAAACGCAAGCTATAATTATGAAAGCTTTCCAATTTGTGAAAAAATAAAATAAAATTATACATGTATGTGTATATATATACTGTATATATGCTTGCACTGGCACGAAGCCGAAAGCACCAGCCTGAGGATGGCGAGTTGGACCTCGCCAAAACGTCACCAAGATACTCTTAATTTTACA
>BHFT01045225.1:0-16339 GCA_004320025.1 Laticauda laticaudata | reverse complement strand
CATAAGTTATATATCCTGTTGTAGGTACTCAAGCACTTTACTTCTACAATAGGCGACAGGAGGATCTTTCCCAAGAAAAGGTGTATTACAGCTGGGTACCTGTCAGGAAAGATTTGAGAAAAGCTTGGGGTCTTATACGGCCTGTCCCCGTTTCTAATTAAAGTAGCCGCATCTTCTTCCAGGATTCCTCAAGAGCCAGAAGAAAGATGATGATGCTTTAAGAAGTCAACTCATTAAAGCGCCGTCCTCTTTTTTCAGGTTTGAATGGAGTTTTGACAAGACTCCTTTGAACAAAATCCTAGAACCAAATAAAACTTGGAAAAGATGGTAACAAGGCACTTGTAGCCAAGAAGACGCAGATCCAGGTGGATTTTTTTTTAAGGAAAAACAGAAGAAAATGTGCTGTGAAGGAGTGAAGAAAGAGAATTCGCTCAGAAATAACACTTTTTTTTTTGCTTTTTGACAAGCATTGATGCCCTGCAAGATGCCATTTTTATTTTGTTCCCCTCCAAAGTTCTTAGAATGGGGAAGTATGTGAATACTATGTGTGTGTTTGTGTTGTTCCCTTTCCTCTTCTTTCCCTTCCCTTCCTTCTTCATTTCCTCTTTTCTTCCCTCTTCTTTTTCTCTTCCTTCTCTTCCCTATTCTTTTCCTTCTCTCACTCCCTTCTCTCTTTTTTCCTTTCCTCTTCCTTTTCTTCCCTTTCTTCTTACTTTCCTCTTCTTTCTAGGTTTCCTCTTCCTCCCCTCTTGTTTTCCTTCCCTCCCTTTCTTCTCTCTCTCTCCTCTTCTATCCTTCCTTCTTCCTTTCCTCTTCCTTCTCTTCCCTTTTCTTTTCCTTCCTTCCCTCCTTTCTCTCTCCTTTTTCCTTTCCTCTTCTTTTTCTTCCCTTCCTTCTTCCTTCCTTCTATCTTTCTTCTTCCTTCCCCCCTCCCCTCTTGTTTTCCTTCCATCCTTCCTTCCCTCCCTTTCCTCTTTTTTCCTTTCCTATCCTTTCCTCTTCCTTTCCTCCTCTTCCTTCCCTCCCCTCCCGCTTCTCTTCTTTTCCTTCCTTCCCTCCCTTCTCTCTCCTTTTTTCCTTTCCTTTTCTCTTCTTCCTTTTCTTCTTCCTTCCCTTCCCTTCCCTTTCTTCCTTTCTTCTGCAAACAATTTTCATTAACCCTCCTTTATGTCTTTATTTTAAAAGATTACTTTGCTTTAGCCAGAACTTCACTCTTTCCAAAAACAACATTTCCATATTTCTCTAAATGTGCAGAGCATAACCAGTAGCTCAAATAACTGGGGATGCTCCTGTTTCTCAACATCTCTATGCCAAACCCAAATTTCAGAAAGTTTTTTGGCAAATTCAAAGGTAATTAACTGAAGCAACAAAGCAACATAAAACCTCAGCTTTCAGGGCATGGCAAGTAAACAATATTTGAAATGTTATTATTAAAGGCCATGAAAATCAAAGGGTAAGATTTTAAAAATACATATTCAGAAATAATNATATTTGAAATGTTATTATTAAAGGCCATGAAAATCAAAGGCTAAGATTTTAAAAATACATATTCAGAAATAATGTATGGACTTCGTTTTCACGAGTTGTCACGAAGAGTTTTATATCCCCCAAATAATCTTGTTGGCATAACTGCCTCCTGTTTCTGAACAGCATTGCTCTTAGTCATCCTCAGTTGCCGGAAGGATCACAGCTCCAGACAAGCTTATAGATTAAAAATATATACATATATATGAAGAAATTAATATTTGTTGCCTCTCTGCTCCGAACCTCGAGAATGGGAATATATACTTAAAATTCTCAACAGAGAGTCAAGTTTTCTGTATCCAAGCTATAAAAAAGTAGGACATGAACCGTTATCAGTTTTAAAGAAAGCCATCCAGAGGCTGTTTTGAAGGTTGTGATATACGTATGTTGTGAATGAATACAAAAATGCATGCTATTATTATTATTTTTTGCCTGACTCAAGGGCAACAATAAAAAGAGGCTTTTTTGAAATGTGTGTTTTATATGAGAAATTATGAATGATGGAAATGAGAAAGAGGGAGAAAGGGGGATGAGCAGATAGCAGAGTTATAAGCCATGGAAACTCATATTGCATAGATGACAGCATTACGTTGCTGTATAATATCCTACCGTGTTTCTCCAACAATACGGCCTCCACCAATATGAAGGTTTTGGTGTCCACCACCTGCCTTTTCCAACATTGCTTTTCTACGTGGACATGAGATGGCTGAAATATTAAGCTCCCACCTCCAAAATTTGGTCTATTTCATCCATGCGTCCCGCCATTTCTTACAGTTCATTAAAACTATATGAGTGGTTTGAAAAAGGAGAAAAAACTTGCTTTAGGGCGCCCTGCAGTACCTAGGTTAGAATACACCCCAATCTCACTCTATTCTACTAGAACTTTGGCCGATAGAATAGCTCCCTGAGCAAGCAGAAGATCGACCAGCCACTTCTAGTATAGTGCTCTAGGGTAGATAGGCGGCTCCCTTGGGCCGAGCCGCCCTGTGCATTCCCTCCTCACCACCAGCCTATTTTCTATCAGCCGAGTGGAAGCTCCCCAAAGGCAGAGTCACTTGCGTGTTTCTGTGGGCCGGTAGAAGTGGCTTTCGTGGCAAGGAGAATGTGCGTGGGTCTTGCCCGAGTGCCGACTTCTACCAGGACCACTTGATTAGAACGCAGCTTGGTCGGACACTCTGCCTTTGGAGCTTCATGCAGAACTCGATTATCATGGTCAACGGGAGCATTCCTCTGGCACGGTCCACACGCTCTCCGAGCCCCGTCTTCCTACCACGGATCAGATCCACATCGCATCCATCCCCATCATCCGCACACCCTCTCATCACCTTTCAACAAACGGAGGCCACCTCCCAACGCCGATTCACACCTCGCCGCAACACCGTCGGAGTTCATCCGGCTGCATCAGCAGCCACGCTCTGCGTGCACGCGCCCTCGCATGGGGTGTCTCCTCGGCTTCAAAGCCTGTGAGAGGAGTGTCGGCGTACCCGGGGGACAAGGTGTGGATTCCGCAATGGGAAATTAAGTCGGAACCCTTGAAAAGAGTCCTAGCCATCACACTTTTAGGGCTCAAACCACAAATATTAAAGCAACCCATGCATTAGTTTGATCGACGACAACACTTACCCTCAGTTGCATTCTCATTACACTGCCTGCACCGATTCAGAACAGCACTTTTGACATCACTCCACCAATGAGTGTGTTACTGTCTGCCCCAAATCGCCAGCCAAATAGGGAGCACAGGAACCACAAATTGACATACGTTGATTAGAGAGAAGGACTTCCATCCATCCATTTTCTTCCTGTCCTGCCCCTCAAGTGTTTTGGAGAATAAATCAACTTGTTCATTGCTAATCGCTTCTCAATGATCACAAAGCCGACTCCTTGTCACTGATAATAACCCTTTTTATTTAGGTTTAAGGGAATTCCTCTCTAGCAAAATCCCAGCCAACAGTCTTTCAAGATATTCATAGACTACAGACCTTTATGATGGATTGGAGAGCTTGCCAGACCGATATCTACCCAAAACCACACTGTAGCAGGAGACATATCTTGGCAAGAAAATCAGAACAGATCTTCACCCTCATTAATGAACTAACTTGTATCCTGCAAACCGCCACATCCCCTTTTGTTGCTTGTGTTGATACGTGATGGGAGGGGCCATTCACCATCCGACCAGTGCCTTTACTCCTAGAGGTTGACCCTTGTTCTTAGCATGTTCCCTTCTCCTGGCATTTGATCGCACAACATCCGGAACAGACTTCTAGCTGTTTCTTCTTCCCCATGACCTCTGACCCGAAGGCAGCGGTGATGAGAGTGTATGAACGCAGCTCTAGCTCCATCTCGGCTCTGACACAGAGGCCCTCATTCAGAGCCTTCTCCCCAGACTCCAGACGGCTCCCAGAAAGAGAACAAGAAAGAAGCGAGAGAGAGGAAGAAGGACAGGAAAAGAGAAGCAGAAGACAGAGACAACTGTTCTCAATCTTTTTTTTACATAGGATCTCTTTAATATCTTTAGGTCATAGACCCTCCCGCCAAGACTTCAGCAAGATTTAACTAATCATCAATCTTTTTCATAGGGTTCGTTTAGACATCCCCTGTGTCCATGTTCTGGGAATGTGGGTCCCTGGCTTTAACAGTCTCCTTTGCAGAATAAGACCCCTGCACCACTTAACAAAAAAAAACAGGAAAGCATTCCAATCTACTATAAACTATGTAACAGATTCAGCATTTAGTTTGGGTCCAGAGAACTGCTTCGCGCATGTTGGTTGCCGAAGAATTTCTGTATGTGCGGGGTGGGGATCTTGTTAAATTTCCTTCAAAACTTAGAGGCGGACCCAACTCCAAGATATAAATCCTTAACTTACTCGATTACATTACTATATCGTACACATGCAATTCGCGCACACATTTTATATGAAATATTAAATTAGGAAGTTATTTGATTGCCAGGTTGGAAACAAATTATAATTTACTTCCTAAATGTTGACGGTGACAAAAAAAACAAATACCAACCCTGAAGTGGGGTTTCTTCCAGGAATTTCCTTAGTGGTGTCATTATATTTTATTCATTTGCCATTATGTTATGTATCATATATATATTATATCAGTATATCTATGAATATATCACTATTATTATATATATATATATATAAATATTATATATATTATATATATATATATATATATATTAAATATATATAATATTTAATATTTCTGTATACTGCCCTCCAACATAAGGCATTCCAGCATAAATTTCAGAAGTGTGCTAAACTGGCTTCCCACTTCTGCATTTTTTTGGTTACTGACATAGTGCTCAATGACTCACAAATTCAGGCAAATATATTCCAAAGGAGCAAGAAGTGAACTTTAGAAAGAAGAACCTGGTGTCAACAGCCAAACTATCTGGGTGTTTACCCAACCTGCAATAAAAAAAAAATCTTCTTGAGCCAAAAATAGTCTGGAGAGCTTCGTACAGTCTCTCAGCTCTCATCCACACATACAACACAATTTTAACAAAAAGGTGATTCATTCCTCCTTCGTTATTTCTTCTCTTGCATAAAGTTCGATTTGTCTTTTGTTTAACAAAAATCTGAAGAGGCAAACATTTGCAAAAATAGCAATTATGAAGAGGTCCTTTTCAAACTTTGCTTAAAACCTAGATCTTGTCGGACAGCTCCACGTTTTATGATTTGTGCCACTGATTTTCTCACGTATGCCTGATTCTAAATTTCGCCCCTCGCAAACCTATCCACTGTTCCTTGCCACAAAACTCCCAGGGAAAATGGATGCTTCCTAATTTTTCGCCCAGAGGCCGTGATAAGAAACCCAAATCTGAACAATAGGACCATGTTATTCATCACTTCCACACATCATTACAACATCTAAAAGCAGAAACGTAGAAAATCTTCCCTAAATGAGAAATTCCGAATAGCTGAGTTGGTTGGAGCTTGTGCAAGGCCAGCACGGGTGACCCCCTCCTTCGCCATTCTAGCCCGTGAGTGGCCAACTCCAACATCCTCGAAAGAAGTGGGTGGAAGGGAGAACAAAGTCTGAAAAAGATAGGGAACATCTGCGAACATCTCTGCCCCAATTGACTCTTTACCTACAAGCGTAGCAGCCGACTCTTCCCTAATGCGGTGCTATCATACAGTATCTTTATGTGGTCTGCTCCACAATCTTCTTCAGGAACATGAGTCAGATGCATTAGTCGGAGCACAATCAAGAGTTCTATTCAAAATACTAGCTGGATACGCATGCCTTCTCTACGAAACACTGTTGGTCGGCGCTAGTTTTGGCGCTAGCGGCTAGGAAAATATAAGGGGGAAAAAAATTTGGTGCCTTCTATGCTCCTACCCAGCTACCCAGTCATTTCATTTCTGGTAGCGTTACTCTATCACATGTCTGTGAAAGAGTTGAGGGACTGATTTGGTGAAAACTGAACAGTATTTTCTGTGTGAGCAAGAGGACAGACAGCAAGCGAAGTCCTGGTGGAGTGGCATTAGTGTCGATACTGTTCCCTGTGTACTAAAGCTGCTTGGTGCTGTTGAAATTGAAAATGCGTTCTCCTATTGCTCTGCAGATTTTGGAGGACAGATTCTTTTTGCTTATCGGTTTTAGGAACGCAAGGGGCATCTCTATGGAACCGCTGCAGCATCAGAGACGTGTTAATTCAATAAAATAAGAAATTCCTTCCGTAACAATGCATCTATCATGATGGGATCATTATTTTGCCGGGATGATCCATTTTCCCGCCATGGTGATTCGCCTAGAAACCCAAGATGGGGGGAGAGATACAGGCCCCTTTTAGCCACTTCTTGTACCTTTAGGGGTTTCTGGAGGATTCTTGTTGACTTGGTACGCAGCGTGGGCGTGTGAATCCCTGTTCCCCGCCTTTCTATATATAGGAAGGAAGGAAGAAGAAGAAGAAGGAAGATGCTCCTGTAGGTGAGATCCCGGAGGGGCCACCGGTGGCGTCAGCAAAAGGTGAGAGACCAAACGCACGAGAGAAGGTTCACGAGAGAAGCATGAAGGGAACGGAAGACAAGGAAGCAAGAAGGAAAATGCGAAGTAAGAAGGAGAAGGACAGTAGGAAGAAGAAGACTAAGCAAGGCAGTTAGGAAGGGAATCCAAGAAGCACTTGAATTAGGAGGAGACGAGGTAGGAGGAGGAGGAGGAGGAGGAGAGGAGGAGGAGGAGCGAGGAGGGAGGAGGAGGAGGAGGAGGAGAGGAGGAGAGGCAGAGGTGTGGAGGAGGAGGGGAATCAGTAGTAGTAGTAGTAGTAGTACATTAAGGACAGTTTTTTCCCTTTGTAGCAATTAAAAAAATGCACATCTAAGTCTTGCTTAATTCATTTTAAAAATGCAAACTCAATAATGGGTTTCTACCAGCAATTAGTAGTGAAACCAGCTCATTTCTTGGAAAGGTAAGGGGGAAAAAAAAGGATTTTGATCCTTCTGGAGTATGGAGAATTCCAATGGAATCTGCTCCAGAAACTTCCATTGTAGCTCCATTTAAATATCACTTTACAATAATTATTTGAAGAGGCAAGAGGACAGCAACTTAGCCATTTTTCATGGAAAAGAGCAGCTTTGAGGTCAAAACAGATTTTGTAGGTCAATTCCCTTTGGCTGACTTATATTGGAGTTACACATTGGTCCTTTTAAGATAAGTCATCAAAGAAAATATATTTTACCTATAACTGAGGTAAAGGATATCAGAAGCTATTTCTTGAAACCTCTTTTCTATCTTTCTTTTACTTTTTTTACCCCATCTTTCTTGTACTTTTTATCTTTCTCTTTGATTTCTCTTTTTTCTCTTCCTTTATATTAGTTCTAATCTTCCTTTTCAAAAGGCTTTTTAATGCCATGCTAATCTTCCCTGCATCATTCCAATTTTAGTGTACGTGCTACCGAAGTGAGCACGGTTTGATTGTTATATCCTAAAAATATTTGTATCCAAACAACACACTGTTCAACTGATATTGGAATTTTGTTGTGCTACAAAAATAAAAACTTGAAACAAACAAAGGCTTTAACCCAAATGATATTTAAAAATATATTTTTTAAAAAAGAAAGAAACTGAAGATTTAATGAGACAAAACATGTATTCTGTAGTTCTCTTTCAAGTGATATTTCTTTCTTCCCTTCGACAACTTGAGCAAACATTTCTGAGTTAAAAACCAAGAAGGGTTGTTGGGTGATCATTCTATTTCTTAAGAAGAAAATAAGGAAAAAAAAATTTTTTAATTTATAATACTTTTTACACCCATTCATTCATTTTGCACCAATTCAATTCATCTGGGCATATAATTATACAATAATGAGTCTACAGATAATCCTTTCGTTTCAGGGACCAATTTGAAGTTACAATGGCGTTGAAGAGAGTGAGGAATGACTAAGTATCATTTTTTGCACTGATGACCATTGAAATAGTCCCATGATCAAGATTTGAATGCTTGGCATCTGTCTCATATTTATTATGGTTTGCAGATCCCAATGGGGAAGCCATATTCACTTAACCTTGTTACTTACTGAATGATTGAGTTGGTTCACTTAACCTACGAGACAAGAAAAGTCGAAAAATGGGGCAAAACTCACTTAACAAATTTCTCGCCTAGCAACATAAATTTTGGGCTCAGTTCAACAACATATAGATTTAAAACCAGAAATACTTTTATTGGGAATTTTGCCTGAAGGTTACAATAGAGAGATAACCTATATTGTTTATCAATGTATTAAAAGCAGCTATAATTGTATTTGTACAAAATTGGAAAAATGAGAAAATTCCAACAGAGGAGGAAACAATGAAGAAAATAATGAACTGTGGAGAAATGAGTAGATTGACAATGGTAGTTAGAGAACAGGAAGAAAAAGATTATGATAAGATTTGGAATGTATTCTACGAATGGTTAAATAGAAGAGTAAGAAACTGAAACGTGAGTAAGAGAATAGGTAAGGATGCAATATATTTTTGAAAGATAATATTACAATGTTAATGATAATATAATAATTGACCAATGTAATATGAAATATCGATTAGAAATAAATATAAACAAAGTAAGAAATGTATGATGATAATATTATGTGCACAAGATATATGTACCCAACCGATGCACTGTAGAACTGAAAAATTGTTTTATTTGTTGTTTTTATTATAAAAATAAAAAAACTTTTGGGCTCAATTGCGATCATTAGGTCCTTAGCCCAGATTGCAGTCAAATGAAGAATTACTTAGAAAGGGGAAAGTTTGTGGCTGCATCTCGAATGTCAATTCAAATGACCCGGGATAAAAATCTAATACTACATTCAAGTGATGTGATGATGACCCTTAATTTAAGATGAGTCTCCATTTCACCTCCAAAGAACAACCTGGGTAAAAATCTCATTTGTTGCCCTTATCCTATCCATGGCACTCCTCAGATAGCCTTCCTTTTTTAAAATTATTAAAGGAAAGGGAAGGAAACCAGACTGAAAGGTAAGAGAAAAAGAAATCGAGAGAATATAACTCAGCAGTTCAGAAAGTCCAACGGCTCAGCAAGATGCCTCCGAACATTTTAAAGTTATTAAAATAGATAAACACACCAAGGGCACGTGCAAGGCATTTGCACGGATAAAATCATTTCCACTGCTACTCTGGAGCTATGAACATGTCATGTTTCTCAGTGCAAACCAAGAAGAATCCACACCGGTTTAGCATTTGTATATTGCAGCAACAAAAACAAAAACAAAACCCACATTATTTGCATAATTGTCCTTCCACTCTCTACAACTTCCATCCAGCCTGAATGCAAATTCAGACTGTGAGTTAAGGTTGACCTGAGTTGACAGAGAGAGAGAAGGAGAGAGAGAGAGGAGAGAGAAAGAGAGAGAGAGAAGGAGAGGAGAGAGAAGAGAGAGAGAGAGGGAGAAAGAGAGGAGACAGAGAGGAGAGAGAAAGAAAGAGAGAGAAGGAGAGAGAAAGAGAGACAGACAGACAGACAGGCAGAAGAAGAGAGAGAGAGAGAAAGGGGGGGAGATATGCAATTATATAATCAATGCTAAATGTTTTAAAGCAATACTAAATGAGGTGCCCGATATACACACCATGTTGTATCATTCAGAAATCACACCTGGCTGACCTTGACTGATCTTTAGAAACCTAACCAGAGACAGATCTAGTGANTCTTTAGAAACCTAACCAGAGACAGATCTAGTGAATTTTTAGGCAGGAAGCCATTGAAAAATTCAGAGCTAGAATGGGAATGAATGAATAAAATTAAGTTTTAACAGACTGGGAAAAAATTGAAATATTCGGGAAACGCAAAATTTTCTGCCATACTTTTGCACAGGGTATCAAGTTCAACTAAATTTCTGTAATTTATTTAATAGTTCAGAGACAATCTTGCACCGGGAAGAAAGAAAGCTTCCAATGCACTTTAGAACAGAATAAGAGAGGAGAGAGAAGAGAATAGGAATAGGAATAGAATAGAATAGAATAGAATAGAATAGAATAGAATAGAATAGAATAGAGAATATAATAGAATAAGGAAAAAGAATAGAATAGAATAATAGAATGAATTAAGAATAGAACGGAGTGGAGTGGAATTATATCAGATTATAGAATAGAATAATAGATTATAGAATAGAATAATATCAGATTATAGAATAGAAAAATATCAGATTATAGAACAGAATAATATCAGATTATAGAATAGAATAGAATAGAATAGAATAGAAAATAGAACAGAACAGAATAACAGATAATGATGTAACAAATCCAGGAAGGGATGCCAAACTCTCACAGGGCTTCCTACAGAGCCTTCCATACAAACAGCCCCAACAGCTATAAATCTTCCAACTACGGTAGCTTGACCTCAACCCATGATAGTTTGTGGCTGGAATGACATCTGAGCTTCCTGAAAAAAGCTGACTCAGAGCTGGCAAAGGCCATGGAAGGCCTGATCACCTCCAGCTACTACCCCCCCCCTCAAATAATCAAAGCAAAAATAGCCCCTGGTTGGCGGAGGAGAAAAAGCCCTGGCATTCATAGACAATCAGCCTTGCTTGCTCTCCAGCAACCTTCTTCTACCTTGGCAGTCCCTTCATTCAGCCAACTGCAAGTACCTTCTAAAACCTCCTCCATGGAGCCAGGTTCATTCATGAGTTAGATAAAGGCTTGGGACTGTGCTATTGATTCCCCTGATCAAGTCCAAATCCACACTGATTTATTTATTTATTTATTGTCGAGCAAAATATTGAAATTTGGAAAAAGCGTAGAAAAGAGCAACTAAGATGATTAAAGGCCTGGAGACTAAAACATGTGAAGAACGGTTGCAGGAATTGTGCTTGGCTAGTCTTGAGAAAAGAATGACTAGGGAGGACATGGTAGCAGTCTTCCAGTGTTTGAAGAGCTGCCACAAAGAAGAGGGAGTCAAATTATTCTCCAAAGCACCTGAAGGCAAGAAAAATTGGAAATGCATCAAGGAGAGAGAAGCAACCTGGAATGAAGGAGAAACTTCCTAACAGGGGGGATAATTAACCAGTGGAACAGAAGTTGCCTTCAGAAGTTGTGGATGCTCCATCACTGGAGGCTTTTAAGAAGAGACTGGACAGTCGCTTGTCTGAAATTATATGGACTCTCCTGCTTGTTGAAGGGGTTAGACTAGAAGACCTCTAAGGCCCTTTCAGCTCTATTCTGATTGATTGATTGATTGATTGATTGATTGATTGAAAGTTGCATGGTTCAGTCAAGGCCTCTGCACCCAAAACTCCACCCAAGATCACAAGATTCACAAGATCCATAAAACCGCAGCAGTGAATCCTAAGATCATGAACTCACCTCTCAGCTAAACCTGCCCCAGGTTGCTAATTGCCCCCTACCTTCCCACGTAACCCACCGAGAGTACTACACCGATAGTCGACAACTTGCAACCACAATTGCAACCAGAACTGCACAACTGAAAACTAAGATGGGCCTGAAGTCATCTCTGTCCGATTTGATGACCTCTTTTGCCATGGCTCTTAAGCAAATCACTGCGGTGAATTANTCTGTCCGATTTGATGACCTCTTTTGCCATGGCTCTTAAGCAAATCACTGCGGTGAATTAAGTGAACAACAAAGTCCTTAAGCAAATCCATCTTCCCTTTTCCTCAACTGGTCAGGTGCTTCAACCATGGTTATTATATGCTGTTTAGCAAGTGCCCAAACTTTGGTCTCATGACTGTCAGAATGTTATGATGGTTGTAAGAGTGAGGACCAGCCAGAAGTCACTTTTTCAGTGCCCATGACTTTGGGTGGTCACTAAATGACTTTAGTGACTTTGGGTGGTCACTAAATGAATGATGGTAAGCTCTTGGCTTACCATCATTCATTTAGCGACCACCCAAAGTCATCTGCAGGTTTGCAATAGGCAAACTCTTGATACGGGAAACTGGTTTAAAGCAGGTTTAGCGGGATTATCAGTCAGCTTAATTGGCATCGGTTTTTTCCATATTATGACCACGTTTTCCAAAAATGAGAGTCAAATCATCCCAAGAACTAAGTCCTCTTCTTATGACAAGTGAGCCCAAAATTTAGGTTGCCAAGTGAGACATTTGTTAAGTATCATGCCCCCCCATCAGAGTCTGAATCCGAGGAGGAAGATGAACAGCTGACAGGGAGTGGGAGTGTGGCTCCGTTGGCTGCGGAGAAAACTGGGGAAAGGGCAAAGTTCCAGCTGGAAGAGCAGGGGAGGTAGAAAAAGGGAAGGGAGTTCAAGGCAAGAAGAGGCCCACCCCTCTTCATCCTACGGCACACAGGGAGGAATGGAGAAAGGGAGCAATGGGGGTTGCATGAATTATGGGGGGAGGAAAGGCCCTGATTCCCTTCTTTAGCCACACCTGGAAAGTGAGAGTTTAAAAGAGATCAAGCTGAAAGCAGCTGTTAGGAGCAAACATGAGTTTATCCTGTGTTGGCCGTTATCTGAGTTCCTGCGATCCTCCAACTGGTTTGATTTACTGCCTTGTTACTTCATTTCGGAACTCCATACTTGCTTCTGCCAGATTTCTTCCTTATTTTGCCTTGTTGGATTTTTAATTTAAAGTTTTCAAGTTTACAATGTTTGGGCTGGAAGATATCTGCAGCCAAAGGATGTTGCAGGTTCATGGGAGAGTTTTTCCAGACAAGGAGGTAACGTGGTCATTTGGACGAAAGTTAGAGCTAAATAAATGGACTCATACTTATTCTCTGACTGTGATGCCACTTTCTGCCACACCCGGGCCATCACATTAAGTGAGCTTTGCCCCATTTTATGACCTTCTTTGCCCCCATTAAGTGAATATACTGCCGTAGTTCAATTAGATACATGGTTGCTAAGTAAATTCTGGTTTCCCTACTGACTTGGCTTGTCAGAAAGGAGGAATCACATGACCTCAGGATACTGCAACCATCATAAATGTGAGTTCGTTGGCCAATTATCTGAATTTTGTTTGTGTGGTCACCAGGGGGAGGCAATGGTCGTAAGTGTGAAAAAACAGTCCTACATTATTTTTTTCAATGATGTAACTTTGAATGGTCACTCAATAAACTGTTGTAAGTCGAGGACTTATTATGTATTATGGCCACAAAAAAGGTCTACAACAGAGGTCTTCCAAACTGCTGGCTGGAGAATTCTGGGAGATGAAGGCCACAAGTTTTAAAAGTTGCCAAGTTTGGGGACTCCTGGTCTACAAGTTAGAATCATTGATCAATCACCAATTATAGAGTTTGTCCTAAATCTCACAGACCAATATCTTACAGGTGTTTATGCTACCTGAAATTCAAATTGTGGAAATTGTTCACGGAAAAAATGCAGGGAAGCCATGTCAAATACTGAAAGCAAGAAATATTTTTACCAAATCTGTNGGGAAGCCATGTCAAATACTGAAAGCAAGAAATATTTTGACCAAATCTGTGGCCCCGAAATTATTTACCAAAGAAAGATGACCTATTAAGGTGTATATTAAGAAGATATATTTTGCTTGTGAAATAAAAGTTACTGCTGCTGCAGTCAGATAGGAAGGAGAAGGTTTAGATAGCAGTGGGGTAGATGAAAAACTGCATGTAGGAAAGATTCCTGTAGATTTTGGGAACACCTGGCCAAGAATCAAGGGTTCTTTGCAGTTTAATTGCCAGCATATTATAATCAGAAATTTACACATTAAAGAGGCAAAGAAATTTTTATTTTAAAGTTTAGGAGAAACTAAAGCAGAGAAGAAGCTCCAATGAGCAAGAGGGAAGAGAGCACTCTTTAGCACTTTTTAATAATTTCTAATTCTGCCTATTATTAAATCATCCTTCTTCAAACACAAATCCAATTTGATATAAGACCTAGAACATAACCTTAGTTTGGGATGTTCAATCTACAGAAATATTTCAAGGCTGTCTGTTCCAATTCTGTGTTAGATGTCTCCAGAAGACATTTGCTGGTGGGGGAAAGACTTTTACAATTTTAATAAAGGTAAAGGTTCCCCTTGCATGTACATGCTAGTCGTTTCCGAATCTAACAGAGATGAGCTGGATTTGGAAATTTCCCTGGAAATTTCCAAATTCCCCCTGGATTTGGAAATTTCTTTGCCTCTTTAATGTGTAAATTTCCGATTATAATATGCTGGCAATTAAACCGCAAAGAATCCTTGATTCTTGGCCAGGTGTTCCCAAAATCTACAGGAATCTTTACCACATGCAGTTTTTCATCTACCCCACTGCTATCTAAACCTTCTCCTTCCTATCTGACTGCAGCAGCCAGTAACTTTTGTATCACAAGCAAAATACATCTTCTTAATATATAATATAAAAGCTGAAGAAGAGCCAGCGTTATCCGAAGACGTCTTCGTGGTCATGTGGCCAGCATGACTAAACACCAAAGGCACACGGAACACTGTTCCCTTCCCACCAAAGGGGTCCCTATTTTTCTACTTGCATTTTCTTACATGCTTTCGAACTGCTAGGTTGGCAGAAGCTGGGACAAGTAGTAACAGGAGCTCCCTCCATTACACGGTGCTGGGGATTCGAACTACTGAACTGCTGACCTTTCTTATTGACAAGCTCAGCATCTTAGCCACTGAGCCACCGCACCCCACAATTTTACAAGTTTACAATTCCAAGTTTATCTCCTCCGATGTTCTACATCTATATGAACCCATCCATAATTATGGGCATCCAAGTGAGTGGGTTTCAACCAGTTGTAAGTCTGTAGCTGGAAGGGTCACTTCTGGACTCATCATCCTTGTCATCAAAGGTACTGGTGGCTCAAAGCATATTTCACCAGATTAGGATGGTATCTGAGCTACAGCCTCCCTCGGAATAACCCAGGCTGTCATAATCCACAGATTAACCTGACTACCATAATCTGTGTCCTTAAATTCTTCAGCGTGGATTGTTCCAACTTGCAATGGTATAGTCTTCGAAGATGACTGAGATACTTCACCTAGTACGAAATATTGCAGCAAAAGTAGAGGGTAGAACTGAATTCTATTACTGCATTTTTATCTCTACCAACTCAATTCATTTCTAATCCAATTCCAAGGACTGGTTGTACCTTATACAGCCCTTCACAATCTGTATGTCTAATCTAGTTCTCTGTTCATCCATCCATCCATCCATCATCTCCATCTATCATCTCTATCTATCTATCTATCTATCTATCTATCTATCTATCTATCTATCTATCTATCTATCTAATATCTATCCATCCATCCATCCATCCCAGGACTCTTACTAAAGTTTTAATCCTGCTGTGGCATTTTAATTATTTTGGTGTTGCTTTTCCTTTCTGCTATTGTTCTAGTGTTTATTCTGCCAATTTTATTTTTCTATTTTATCATATATCTTCGTGTATTTTTCATTAATGCATTTGGCTTAGCTGGAAAAGTAATTTTTAATTGTAAAGCACTTCAAGGTTTGTTAAAATGGGAAGTGATTTCAATCAGTAGGTTCAATTAGATTTCTGAAGGGAAAGAAAATTGGATAGGTTTTAAGGCCTACCCAAAGAATACAAGCAGCCTACTCTCTGTTTACGTTTTCAATAAGGCACAACTCCAAAAATGTTGTTGGCTTCAGATTCTCATCTATATAACTAATTACTGACATTTCATGAAAATGCACATAAAAGACATGAGCACGAAGGTTAGGCAATTCAACCATGAGAGAGACCACAATAATGCCAGCTTACATGTATTTCTGAGAAACATCTACACAACTTTATCTTAAAGTAGAAAGGAAATCAAACCCTGCTCTCCCAAAACAATTCTTGTCATCTCTACCTAGATTTCCTCTCCCGCCAAGAAAAGAGAGGTAAATTTAATCCATTTGTAAACATTAAACATGAATTCATAAAAAAAAAAAACTTCGGGTGGCTCATGAACACAGTGCCTCCCTGCTTCCCATTGAAGCAATCTTGTTTTTTGTAAAGATTCTCAGTCCTACAGGTCACGATTGTCCCAAAGATGTTTTTTTCAGAAGGCAACTGGACTTTTTTGTTTGTTTTCCTTTTGAAGACATTTTACTCCTCATCCAAGAAACTTCTTCAGTTCTGACTGGATGGTGGGGAATAGAAGGATTTGTACCCCTTGCAGACAGCTGGTCATTTGCATCCTTTTAGAGAGCCGTTGAGGCCACTTGGAGCTTTATCTGTGTCCTCAGCATCACCTAAGTGGTGCAAATGGATGTCCTCTCAGCAGTTCCAACAAAGCTTTACATCCATTTGCACTACTCAGGTAACCCTGAGGACACAGATAAACCTCCAAGTGGCCTCAATGACCCTCTAAAAAGGATGCAAACTGCCTGCAAGGAGTATAAATCCTTCCATTCCCCACCATCC
>BHFT01045223.1:0-22626 GCA_004320025.1 Laticauda laticaudata | reverse complement strand
ATGGCAAGCTTTTTTTAACGTTTTATATCCTCTTTGCATCCGTAAGTGCAGTGGGACCGGGCCTTTCCATATTCTGAATTAACCCCTATTTTTAAAATGGAGTTGATCCATAACATAAGCTTTCATGTTAAATGTTAATGATTAAAATTATATCTGTGACCCAATGCTTTTCATCTTGCAGGAATGAAAATTGATCCTAGAACAAGGATCTCAATACTTTCAGGTTTTTAGTGGTGTTGCATAATAGCATTCAATTTGAGCCTGAAGAGGAGTTCAATTCAGAGGTTTCTCATTCCAGCCAATAACCAAAGCTAAAATAAGTATCTCATAATAAATCTGAAAGAGTAGAAATTAAATCTACTTTTCCCAGCAGGTTGCTGATAGAATAAAAAAGGCCCAGCCAGACAATGTTATTTAATATCCTATAAATGTGTTGAAATCAAATGAAGAAATAAAGAAAGACCTTTCAAAATTTTAATCAACATTTAAGTTAACTTCATCCGGATAACGTTTATCTTAGTTCCAACATATCAAAGAATATCAAGCCATCCATCTTTA
Source organism: Laticauda laticaudata (assembly GCA_004320025.1). Classification (NCBI taxonomy): domain Eukaryota; kingdom Metazoa; phylum Chordata; class Lepidosauria; order Squamata; family Elapidae; genus Laticauda; species Laticauda laticaudata. Next base: position 22,068 of record BHFT01045223.1, on the reverse strand, counting down.
TCTTCTTTCCTATCAAAATTGGTGACATTCAAATTTCTATGTTGAAAAAGATTCCTAGTTTTCCATGAGGGACTATATATATAATATAGTCAGTCAGTCATTCAGTACCTACCTATCTATCTACCTACCTATCTCTTAACATTTCCAGTATAGCTTAAAAAGATCCAATCTCATGGAAAATGATTTGTCTGTTTGGACCAAGGATAATGAACATTACATTTATTATATAAGACAGTTTAGATCAGGGGTGTCAAACTAGCTGCCTGCAGGCCAGATGTGTCATGCACAGGCCAGGCCCATCCCAGCTCCGTGAATGGGAAAAACTTCTCATAACATCACATGATGGCAATGTGACACCACAAGTTTGATACCCATGGTCTAGATAAACCAAGGATCTAAGGAAGTTACATCTCCTTAGATATAATGTAACAATTCTTTTCAGAATGGCCTTCCAGATAATTTAGTTTCAACATGTATAGGTTGATACATCTAAATGCCCTCTGGATAGCTATATAGATTGATTATATGCCATAAAGCAGTATCGGCTCACTGCCTGCACAGGTAGACCTGTTGCTGGACGATCGGTTCCCAACCTGACTCTTCAGGCATAATCAACTCTGTCTCTTTGTTACAGGTTGTCCTTTTTCTTCTTTCTTCCATCTTTTCAGCCTTACTGACCTCTCAAGAGAGTGGAGTCTTTGTGTCCAGATGATGTCAATTTGATCATTTGTCCTTAAGTGTTCCGCTGCTAGCATTTTCTTTGTTCATGGTATTCTCAAGAATGATATTTAGAGAAGTTCAAAAGCATCACTCATTCACTTCCACTTCTTCAAAGTATGTTTTTTGCTTCTATAAATTTTCCCAGGTAAAATAATTTCCTTGTAGGTATAAACACATTCTGGCAACTGAATATCATTTCCAAGGTTTATCATTTCTACTGTACCAATTGCTAATCTGCAGATCATTGATTCCTTTATAATTGATTTTCAGTCCTAAAAAAGCAGAAACTATCCATCACTATTTCTCCTTAATTTCAGGTTGCTTCTCTCCTTGATTAGTTTCCATCCATTGTTTCTTGCCTTGACTTCTGGTGCTTTGGAAAATAAACTGACCTTCCTCTCCTTTGTGGCAAAGTCAAAGTCAAAGACTGCCTGTGCTTTAGGCAGCTGTTCTTTCAAAGCTGGCTTGGAACAGAGCTGATTTTCTTTTTAATAGCTTGATTTGGCCTCCTGCACAATTGTCTCATCACTAAAATGATCACCTGCCTCCAGCATTTTCCTATGTTATAGCTGTCTGGGAAGTGCCTTTTTGCTTTAGCTGGGCAACTGGGATGACCTTCACACTTCAGGTGACCCTTCTGGAGGATGCACTGTTGAAATATACTCTTGATTTTCTTTGATCATTCTTCCCCAGAACAACCCTCTTCATCCAATCACAATGAGTCAGCATAGCAGGACTTAGGCATAAAAGCAGGTTATAAATAAATAATGATAAATAGAAAATTGAATCAAGGATAGTCTTTATCAGGCTTAAGCGAAAGTGTAAATGATTTACTGTATATCCATGTATCTGGTGAAGAGGCCAGTGAAGATTGCAAATAATAACTTGGTCTTTTGGGACTGAGATTAGGAGAAATGTAAGAGTGATACTTGATAATTTGCCCCTACTATTTTCCTTCCTAATATTGGGTGAAAGGTTTAAAATCCAATTAAGAAAGCTCAATTTAACCCTGTGAAGCTGAATTTATATGATCATATTTATCTCGACAGCACATTTATCCTCTTGATGATTGTCTGGTCACCTGTCAATTGAACATAGCATGTTTTACGCTTCACATTGGAGCATGCATTTGAAAAGCAGGACTGCCTGTTTGCTGCTTTTTGCAAGTAATGTTTTCAACAGCAAGACAGAGGCCTTTTTGTCCCCAGAGACATACGGTATTTCAAAAGAAAAAAAAAACCATTGTCTTTTCTGCACAGATATTGCTAAACCTGACTTTAAATAAGAGAGTTCATTTCTGAATTGTTCCATTTCCTTTGTTCATTCAAAAAGTATTCAAGCAGTTGTTTTGTATTTTGTTTGTGTAAACAACCTACAAATCGAGGCTTTGGTTATGCTTTGGTGCACGACTCCCCTGACTGAAAGCAATAATGTGGTTCTCTCCTGCTTGCCATATGTATGTTTTGTTCCTTAATTTGATTACAGCAATACGCTATTTGCTCTGGCAAAGCAGAGCAAAGCTCTGGGTGCCTATAAATTGGCTCGTCATGCCTACGACAAGTTGCAGGGACTACAGATCCCAGCCAGATTTCAAAAATCTGTTGAACTGGGAAGCCTGACGATCCGATCCAAGCCTTTCCATGACAGCGAAGTAAGTCCTCTTCTTATTGCAACTGTGCTTTAATATCTGATGTGACCCAAGGGACTATGTTGGCATCTGGCATAAAATCTGAGAAAACTCCTTTGTGAAACCTCCTCACAAAAAGTTCAGAACTTTTGTTGCCTTTGTCATTTTTTTAAAAGCATACCTTCCTTTTTTTGAGTAGTTGTCCTTGTCTTCTAAAATTCTGCCGAAAGGGGCTGGCAAGTCAAAGTAAGTGGGATATTATAAATGCTTAACCTTAAATGAACAGGACAAAATTCATTTCATCTGGACACCTGAAATAATATCAACATGATTCCAAGGGCCTAGAAGACTTCAAAGTTGCTTGAGGTAATCGTGCAGTCTAAAACAAGTTTAAGTTAATGAATCAAAGGTCTCATTTCATTGGGCCTCTGAGCCAAAGTCTCCCATGCTTTACTAACCTTTGTTCACTCTTTCTGACAAATGAATATATTGCATTTGATGCTACAGGGATTGGAAGCAGAATATACAAATACCTCAGACAGTCCTGTTCTAAAAGATGATGGAAAGTTGATAGTCCCAATTTCCCATTTTTATGACTAGGTCTGTCCTGATGTAATTACACTGCTGTAAAAGAAAAGTAGGAAGAATGTAGTGTTTATTTGTATTTGCTTTATACTCTGCCTTTTAGCTCTAGGGAGCACTCAATTTTTGTTAAACAAAAATTAAACAAAAACAGGATACAAAAAGTTAAAATGGAAAGATTAAAGTTAACAATAACATTTAACACTAAAGCCATTTTACAGTTGAGAAGGTGCACTTTTACAATTTTGTAGGCATAGAGACAGTGAGGCCAAGTGCAATTCCTGAGGGGGATATATCCATTGACTCAGAACAAAGCTTTCTTCTTGACTCCTAGAATGTTGAACCTTGGCCACAAAGGCATTTTCAAGAAAGTCTCTTCTGCTAAATTTAACAATTGAACTGGTTCATAATAAGACAATCAGTTATTTAAACATTTGGGCCCTAAACCATTTAGTTCTTTAAAGCTCAGTACCTACCATTTAAATGGTGCCTTCGTAAGCAAGTTGGCTGCCAACATAAGGAAGACTAGGTACTACAACTACTACAGGCCTATCCAGAGACATCTAAGAATCAACAGACTTCTCCAATCTATAAACCTCACTACTTTGTTATAGTGTAACCTTATGTCCTATTTACCAGCAACACCTCTGTCTTATCTGGATTTATTTTCAGCTTGTTATCTCTCATCTGTTCCTTAGCTGTGCTGATTAACGGTAGCATCTCTTATGGAACAGCTAAACTAATTGTGGCTCAAACAGCTTGGGACTGATGTAGCAAGAGGATGAATTATTGGTCTGCTGTGTTTTTCACAATTCTGTTCGCTCAGGAAATCCTTGTATATAATGTGACAAATAAGAAATGTGCACATTTCTAAGGTTGTATTTGTAGTTGCTATCTGGATCTGGAAAACTCTTCGAGAGGTCCTCAGAATGTAAGACTTGTCATGCTTTATAGAATCCAAATAACACACTTGTAATTTTAAGTCATTTTTAAAGCAACAGGTAAGTGTTGCTCTAGGTCCTTCTTCCATTTTGTAAGTTTTTATGTGCTGGTTCATCCAAACAGATAGTGGTGACTTAATTGTACATTTATTTCTATATGTCTTGACTGATTGCTTCCTAGAGGTCTTGCATTACCAGCCAGTATTGGAAAGCACTTTAGACTGGCATCAAAGAAATGGGATAAATGGCTGGAAGCCAAGGAATGTTTGAAGAATAGCCATTTACTATTCCTTGGGTCTTAATTCAGATGTTTAAATTATTGTCGCTGTGACTTTGCTTCTCTGTGTTTCTTTGCAGGAGCTTGTGCCTTTATGTTACAGGTGCTCCACCCACAACCCCTTACTGAACAACCTGGGAAATGTCTGCATTAATTGCAGGCAACCTTTTGTCTTTGCTGCTTCCTCTTATGGTGCGTTGGGATATTACATTGTCTCTACAACATTACATCTCTACATTTTTTTCAGAGAGATTTCTAGTTTAGTGCCTGACAATCCTTACCTTCCCATTTAGTACTGCTTGTAACAATATTCACAGAAACAAGTGTATTGCTGTATTGGTTAATCTGATTACATCTTAATTGTGCTCTTTAAGGACTTGTTATCTTCTCAGAGCCAAGCTGTCTTTTACCAAAATTTATCCAGAAACCGGAACTAGAGTGACCTTTGATACCCTATATATGAGAGAAGTGTATGGACGATATTAAAATAATTGGATTGTGTTTTGTTTCCATTTTGCGTGTGTAAGTGTATGTGCAGAAGTGTTTATCTCTAGAACAGATGTCATGGGCTTTGCAGCTGTTCTGAGAATTAACCATTCCCCTCTTTTTTTCCATCTGTGACCATTTCAGATGTCTTGCATCTGGTTGAATTCTACTTAGAAGATGGAATAACTGATGAAGAAGCTGTTGCTCTGATTGATCTAGAAGTACCCAGACTAAACAAAATAGGCAGTGAATGGCAAGAACAGATGAGTAACGGTATCCTTTCTATCAGTTACTTAGGAAAAGCATGTTATTCTGGCAAATAATTAGTATTGCTATATTTTTTTAGTAAACATATAAAAATGTTAAGGTCAACAATTATTTGAGAACAGTTTAATTTTAAAAGCTCCATTCTGCAGCCTAGGAATACCAGGTTGGATTTACTTTGAGATTCAGCATTGGTGGTAATTGTACAGTTCTGATTGTTATAGGTTAAGTCCTGCATTCTCTATTGATGTTTGCCTGCATTATAAAGGCATGGAGCCAAAGAGGTAGAGATCTGTTTTTAGAGGACTCATTGTGTAACTATAAAAAAAAATGCTAGGGTGAAAAGAAAGAAAATATAGTAATCTTATATAGTAACATTATAGGATTTTTTGGATTTTTTTTTTCAGAAGAAGTCATGAAGCATTGGTTTTTTGCCAGTGCTGGAACTGGGAATTGAATTTTCCTCATTCACAAAATACAAAATGTTAGCTGCCAATCCTTCTAGCTAACTTCTCTCTTTCAGAAGCCCCTACTCATTTTCTAACCTTTGTCTTTCATCCACAGATGTTCATATTTCTAAACAAATAACTGTATCAGGAATTATGAAAATAAAATGTACATTCATAGTTTTTCTCATTGGAGATAAGGAAAAGTTGAAACTAGTGTTGGAAATTCTACTGCTTGCCTTTGTTCCTAGTACAATTGTGTAATATCTTTTAGAACTTATTTTCTCTCTAACACATGCTTCTAGGTGTGCAAACAATGAGACTTCTTTATAAAGTGGATGAGATTGAGGAAGATGACCCATTTACAGCAAAATTGAGCTTTGAGGTTGTAAACAATTTCTTGTTTTTTTTCTCCCAATTTCTTGTTTTCCTGAACTGTCTCTTCATTCAGTTGTTTTCTTCAAACAGCTGATTAGTACAGAAAGATAGACATAAGGGATTTTCTGTAGTAAATGTGCTTTTCATACCATCATTCCCTTTCATTAATAAATATTTTATACTTTTCTACCAGCTCTCTCCCTTAGAATATGAATGTTGCTTTGATTTGTCTGACCTTTTAAAAATTTCCCTGATATATCTGACAGGAATGGCTTATGTAGTTGCTGGTTTGGCTGAATCACAGTTCAGTCTTGAATAGGTCGTGTGCTACGCTGCAAAAGTGCCTAAAATTTGTTAATGAGATGGTAGTCACATCTGCCATGATGTTCATGTTTATCTGGTGGCTTATTTATGAAGTACTAAACGTATCTCTCCTTAAAATTAAATTAACTTTTAAGATGAATAAAGAACTAAAGAAGCAGCTGGATATCCTCCAGGCAAATATATATTATTGTTTGCAGAAACAGTAGGGTGGCCTAAGAAATCATTATACTAAGAATGCGTTTTTAACATTTGTAGAACATACATATTTAACAAGTTTTAATTGTGGCTTTAGAAAAATTAGGGGCAATAAGTTCTATTACAGTTTATTTTGCTATTTTTTACACTGGCTAGATGAGGCATAACTTGCCAAAAATGGGCAGTTTTCCTTTGGGGTATTTCATGGGGATCTGACCCCAACTTTACATTTGTTTGCTATCCCCTTCTGTTTACATATAGTTGCAATTGAACCTTAAGCGAAGGGATCTCTGAATAGCATTTAGAGAGAGTAATAACATTTTTGAGTTCTAAATGATGGGAAATAGTGATTACAAGGCTTCTGTTTCTAATTAGAAAATGGATGTCAGTCACTTTCAAAATGAAGTGTGGTCCATCAAAGGCAATCCCAGAGTTGCATGAAAGCCTGGGAGGGAGGGAAGAACTTTTGGACGAATAAAAAACACTATCTAAAAATAGTGGCATCATAAAGCACTAGCGAAATAACATTAGTGCTGAAGTGTAATAGTTTTGTGACTGCATGATGTGCATGTGCAATGCTTGGGGTTCTAGAATGTTTGTGGTGTTCCAATCATCACCCATCTCCTAAAGGACAGAAGAGTAATTGTGTTTTTCTTCTAGTATACACTCATAATCTCCCTTAGAAGTTGTATCATAATAAACTTAGTGAATATATTCAAGTCATTTATCTGTACCATAGATGACAGAACAGATTTCTTCTGGGATAGAAGATGACTAAGTCGAAAGGGACTCCAACACGCCATCTTCAGCATATTCCAGATTTCATTGCAGTAGGGCATGTGCAGGCTTTTAAAACTAGGAATAATTCCAGGGCTAAATACAGAACTGAAGAGGTACTGATAGCTTAGCGTAAATACAGCCTCAGTATATGCAAATTAAAATGAAAAATAATAATCCGTACATAGTTTCTGAAATGATCCTTATCACTCCAGTGGTATTCCAATGGTATCAAACCAAACTCAAGCATTTATTTTCTTTCTGTAATTATTCTTTTCTTGCAGCAAGGGGGCTCTGAATTTGTCCCTGTCGTAGTGAACCGTGCAATTCTCAAATCCATGAGCAGGAGAGATGTGCTGATTAAACGCTGGTCAAAGCCATTACAATGGCAGTACTTCCGGTCTCTCCTTCCAGACAATCCCATTACCATGTGTTCTTTCTGCTTTCAGGTATGAGTAAGATTTGGAGGGTGGAGGTGGTGTGGTGAAAGAGCAAAGAAGAACAAGCACCTGTAAAAAATTTTTTTCAGGAATATAAATACTGAGGATTTGAAAGGGGTAGATTTGCTTATTAAACCAAAATATGCCCTGGGAATGGGAATTTTTAAAAATGTTTTTAGATAAATGTTCTGCTGCACATAAGAAAAAAAATAACAGGCACATGATCACTGCAGAGCATTTTGCAAAATGAAGTAAAGCTGCTGCTGAAAGGCAGTTGATGAGTCTGTTATTTGAGCAAAAGAGAAGAATAATTACATTTCTCTTTGGCGATTTCTTTCCTCTTTGTCTGACTATTTGGTGCACAACTCTAACCAGTCAGTCCAGTTACATGTAATAAAAAGCAGACGGATGCAGGATACTTAAATGGTTAAAAGGCAACTAGTTTGTATTCAACAACCTTGTAAATATGTGGGGTTTTTTTTTAGCATGCATGACCTGCAAAGATTTAATTTTTTAAGGGGAAGTTTTGAGATATGGCTGAGAATTTGTGCTTAAGATGACTCAAGTACTGCCATTTATTCATGGAGAATAGAAACTGTCCATTAATATTTTAAAAATCAACACTTCTGTTACAAAGGCAAGTCATTCATGAAATTATAGATGTATTGTTTCAAGAGGGATGATTGGTTAATCTGCTTATAGGAGAAGCAAAAATGCCATAATGCCTTAAAGAATAATAGATGTATTGCAATACACATTTTCTGGTCTAAAGCCTATTTCATTAGATGTACCAGCCACTGTAACTTCAGCTGTATGTATGTACTCATATACAGAGAGATTTTTTTTTTAATGGAAGGATCAAAGGCTCTGCCTCTGACATATAAAAAGGCATGGAAGTTCTGTCACATTTCTTGGCAGAGATTTAATCTTTTCAGCATAAAAGTAGAATGACCCATTCAGAATCAATAGTTCAAGAAAGATTATTCCTTCCATAGTAGGAATCATATCCCAGTTGTCATAAAATCCAAATGCAATAGAGTTAAATGTGCAAGTTACTCTACATTTTACTCATTGTACATTCTAAATTCACCCCCTTCTTTACTTTTTTGAAATCTTAATCATTTTAAAATTGGCAATGTAATATCCCAAGATATTGACATATTTTTTCATGGGTTGCAGTATGTTGCTATTTTTATTTCATCTTCATTTATCCTCTGGCCTAGAAGATATTTATCCCGTGGAAAGAACAGAAGGGCTGTGCTGGCAAAGGAATAAGCCTGCAATCATCTGCGTGCAGAGTGATATTTGTAGGGGGATAATACACTGGAAGGAAACACCAGAAATTGTCTTTAGATAATCCCATCATCTCACTTTCCACTACCCTGTTCCATCTATTGAGTCCATCTTGCAACTCTCATTTACAGATGTTTCATTCAGAAGATTATGAGCTCCTGGTGCTCCAGCATAATTGTTGCCCATATTGTCGAAGAAAAATAGATGAATCCAGCTAATAAAGGAAACAACAAGACTGTTTGGCAGAGAGTAGTTCTGCTGCTGAGACTCCAAAGCATTTCTAAATTCATTAGAATTTCTTAGTAGTCTGTTATTGTTGTTTTTAAGAATGGGTGGATGTGCAGAAAGAAAATTATACATGAAGATAAAAAATATATTTTCCTACTCATTGTGAAAGAGAATCTAAATATCAAGTTTTGTTTTGCTCCTCAAAGAAATGTATGTGTGTGTCTAGATAGATAGATAGATAGATAGACAGACAGACAGACAGAATTATTTTTTGACAATCTCTTCCACATATTCTTGACATTTTGATGAAAGTCTGCCAGTTTGTCACAAATGGAACAATGACTTCTGGGGTGAAATTCTGCTTGAAGAAAAAGATGCTGAATTTTAGTGGATGGAGTTAATTCTAAGTTGGCCTCTAGTATTAGATTTTATTACCATTCCCAATAAAATATGTGGGTTGTTTCTAAAAGTGTCCTTATTTTCTTTTGAACATTTTTGATCTATCTTAATTGCTGTTATAGAAATTGGTATCCACAATTTTGAGTAAATTGTTATAATCAAACCATTTTTATTTTTGCAAAGACTTGTTTTTTAAAAAAAAACTGACTAAATTTATTTAAAGCTTAGCATTATTAAAAAGGCTATTGTGATGAGGCACGGAAAATAGAAGAAGAGGGGCACTGATGGATAAGCCAGCATATCAACACTGCTATAAGACCAAAAGATTTGACATAAGGCCGTGTGTTTAAAGCACATTAATTACTAGAATAATCTGCAAATACTTATATGAGTCAACATTATGAACTTTGTTTGAAGGGTAATTTTAAAATATTCAGAAAATTAGAAACATACGTGAAATTTCTCTTTCTGACATAAAAAGATATGAAGGGTCCTTGGTGCTCTCTGAGCTTGCTTGTTTTCTTGCAGACATTTCATTACCCAAACTAGGTAACATCATCAATGCTAGGAAGGAGTGCTGTTTGCTGTCAGTTTCTGTTCCAGTGCAGGCCTGTAAAATTGGCGGCCCGGATATGGCCTGCGCAGGCCACGCCCACCCTGGCTCCACAAAGGCAAAAAACATTACAATATGTCACAAAACAGCTCATGATGCGAGCGGGTTTGACACCCCTGTCCTTGTGGCTTGCCTGTCAGTGTGGGTGGGGGTGGTCTTAGCGATTCTTCGATTGGACCATTTGCTATTGGCTTCTTTGGTGGCTTATTGATTGGAATTGCTGATGTGGGTGCTGGCTGCTGATGGAGAGGTGCTTGGGTCTTTTGTTCGTTTTTGGGCTGGGTAATAATCTCTTTTGCATCATGAAAATGCTTAAATTTCACAACATATAGACAGATTTAACCATAGTTTCAGGCCAAGTCCAAAAACACCAGGGAATTTCTAGAAGCCTGGAACTCTAACAAATTAGCCATCAATAGACACACAGACATTAACAACATAGACAAAACAAGCAAGCTCAGAGAGCTCCAAAGACCCTTCATGTCAATCCCGAGCTACAAATATTTTTCTTTATTAGTATAAAAATACGTGTTGCATTCCTTCTTAATTATTGTCTAGAAAGCTTGAAGTCTGATATATAGAGTATGAAAGGCACACTGATTACTATAAATGTACTTCTCTATGAAAAAGTGAAGTTTAGTTCCATGGCAATTGCAGAGTTAAGTAGACTAAAATTGGAAAACTATCCAAGCATATATTAAAAAGAGGCAGATGAAATGTGCCAATTACTGAATGACTGCAGTATAGGTAATCCTCAACTTACAACTACAGCGGAGCCCAAAATTTCTGTTGCTGAATGAAACATTTGTTAAATGAATTTTGCCCCATTTTATGACCTTTCTTGTCACAGTTGTTAAGTGAATCAGTGCAGTTGTTAAATGAATCTGGCTTACCCATTGATTGCTTGTCGAAAAGTTGAAAAAATTGATCATATGACTTCAGGTTATTGCAACTATCATAAATTTGAGTCAGTTGCCAAGTGTCTGATTTCTGATCACGTGACCATGAGGATGCTGCAATGGTTGTGTGAAAAACAGTCATAAGTCACTTTTTTCAGTGTCGTCGCAACTTTGAATGGTCACTAAATGAACTGTTGTAAGTTGTGGACTACCTATAATGCAATGTTTTATTTAAAGAAAATTCTAAAAAAGGAATCTATAGCCACACGTGGCAAATTAAACTCCAAAACAGTTCAGAAAAGACCGTGTGTGTGTGTTTGTGTGTGTGTGAAAACAAACAGATAAAAGAGGATGAAAAAGCAAAGCATTGCAGGAAAGCAGATTTATCTCTGCTTCATCGGTTATTGCAAGGCTTTTGACTATAGATTTTGCAGAATAGGGAACATTTTTAAAACTAATGGGCATTCCAGAATCCCTGATTATTCTTCAAAAAAATCTTGACAATGAACAAAAAATAAGGAACAAATTCGGAGAAACAGAATTGTTCGGAATAGGGAAGGCAGTGAGACAAAGATGCATATTATCTCCGCATCTGTTTAGTTTGCACAGCGAATATATTATACAAATGGTAGGAGTAGAAGAAATGACAGCTGGAATCAAAATTGGAAGAGGAAACTCTAACCGTTTATCCATACAAACAATGCTACATCATTAACTGAAAGTAGAGTTGGACAGGCTCATTGTAAGAGGTAAAATTGAAAAAGAAAAATCCAAATGAATGCAAACTATTAGAATAAAGTTTATTTCTCTTGCATGTTTAGTAAAGGTAATATATTTATTTTTGGGGACTCAAATACAAAGGTGGATAATATAGAGACAAAGAGAAGGCAATGACGAACCTAGGCAAAATCATGAAAAATAAGGACATTTCAATGATAACAAAGATAATAGTTAAAGCGATTAACTTTCCAATGGTATACAGCTTGAAAAGCTGCATGTTGACAGAGCAAGAGAAGAAAAAAGATGCCTTCAAATTATTGATCTGGAGGCAAAAAAAGCATCATGTATTGGAAGAGGAACCTGTCAATCTTGCATCAGATAAATACTGCTCCCTCAAAGTGATGACTAGCATACTGAAACTAAATAATAGGGCATGTAATGTGAGTGGATGATGGACTGGCATGATTATGCCTGGCAAGGTTGAGGGAAGTGGAAGAAGAGGAAGGCAACAGATAAAGTGGATTGATGGATAAAAGAGATTAGTGGGTTGTCTTTGGAAAAGCTGTAATTATTGGAGACAGGTCGTAGTAAGCATTTGTTCATGCAGTCACAAAGAACTGAACCCAACACAGCAACACCTTAACTAACTAGCCAACCAACCAATCAACTACCTCAGTCTACCTGATCAGTAGAGATTTATTTGTTGAATTTATATGCCACCCATCTCATTTATATGCCATCTACCCATAGAACCATAATAGTGCGGTGGTTAGAATGCAGCATTTCAGGCTAATGCCGCCGACTGAGAACAGTTTGTTCCTGACTGTCTCAAGTTGACTCAGCCTTCCATCCATGAGATTTGTAAAACGAGGACTCAGATTGTTGGGGGCAATATGTTGTCTTTGTAAACCACTTTAGGGCTGTAAAGCACTAGGAAGTGGCATCTAAGTCTAAGTGCTATTGCTATTGCTATGTCACTATTGAAGTGACTTTGTAGTAGATTGTTTGCAACCAAAATTCTGTGAGGAAATGAGTATTAAGAAATAGAAGTTCCACTTTGATCATTTTTCAGATTTTCACTTGTTTTCTCATCCCACAGTGTGCAGAGGATAACAGGTTAATGCTATAAAAACAAAAGGTACTCTTATCTTCACTCTCCCTTCCATGATATAATCCAGTTTCAGTCAGGATGTTGTCTGAGTTTGAGCATTCCTTAGAAGACAGAGCATGAGCCTCCCTTCATTTTCTATCAACTAAAAGAGGTCTGCATTTTCTCCATTTTTTGGTTCTCAATCTCTTGAGGGCAGCTTTCAGACAGTCATTCCAAACAAATAATATATCTACATGGTCACATCAATGTGGTAAAATATATGTATCTATACCAATGTCTCCTCAAGTCTTGGTATTCTGCCTTTGTGTGTGTGTGTGTGTGTGTGTATTTGTGTGTGTTTGTGTTCCTGAAAAACACACAAAAAGCCTCTGGCAGTATATATCAAGAATATATACACCTACCTGAATCACTCAAGTCACAAAGGCCACCTCAACTGCCCAGCAAAAGCAAACAGGCACTCATATTAGTCAGCAACCATACTGAAAGATGCTGAAGGCAGATGATCACTTCATCTGACAATGATCACTTCAGTGACAATGGCAAAAGCATTAATTCATAATGCACAGGAGATGATAATGGTAAATCACTCATGTATTTTATTTTTAAAAAACCCACCCATACTGATAGACAAGGTAAAATGATTGATGATATAGTGCCAGATGATGGGCCTCTGAACTCAGCTCTCACATAGCATGCTACTAAGAAAAAACTGAAGACTTGCAGAGTATCAATAGTGCTTGTGGCTTAGATTCATTAAATCCTTCTGGATGTCTAGCTGCTGTTATTATACAAAAAAGAATATTAGAAGCTAGAAATTGAGAATTACATCATGAACATGGAACATAAATGCATGAACTTGAGAATCCTCAGTGTGAAAAAGGAAATGAACTGACTAAACATTGGCATCTTAGACATCTCCAAATTAAAATGGATAGGAATTGAACACTTTCAGTCAGAAGATCATACTGTTTATTGCCTATCATGTGAAAAAGAAAAAAAAACAGCACTTTTTTTTACAGGACATATCAAGGACAGTACTTTGATCCAATGCAGCCAACTACAGAGTAATATCAGTCAGTCTTAACAGGCAAGTCTAACACAATGATTTTCGAAGTGTATACTACAAATTCAGGTGCAGAAGAAAAAGAAACTGATGATGGAAGTTTATGGTCAAATTCTGAAATTGACAGAACACTCAAGCAAGTGGTGATGTAGGAGATTACCAGGATGAGCTTGAGGGAGGGGTTAAAAGCATCATTGATCACAAGTCCCTTCACACCCACAAGAGACCTAAGTCCAGCCCACCTTGAATGCCTTTTACCTCCCACCAAATTGTTTTGACCATTAGTAGTCCAGATTCTTGTAAAGCGTTTAATCTTGCAACAAATCTTTATATTCATTTCAACTGCCTGGATCTTCTGATTTGTCCAGCACTTGACAGGTGCTGCTTGAACTGGAGAGTTGAATGGCAAAGTTGAAAATAATGAGATCCAGGAATTGCTCATGTGTATGTTCCAAGTCAAACTAAAGCAGAAGAACAACGCAAATCAGTTTTCACAATACCGATCTTGAACACACACAATCTTTTTCAAGGAGATCGTCAATAATTGCTTTGAAGTCTTGAATCTCATTGATAGGAACCAGAGGGTCTATGGAATGAAATCAAAGTTGTCATTAAGGATGAATATGAACAGAGACCGCAAGATTTAAAAATGAAAAAAAGCAAACCAGATGTTGGTACAGATGTTGAAAATTGCCAAGAGAAGGAAAGTCAAAGGCAAGAAAGACTTCAGAAGGGATTAACAAATAATTTCAGAGAGTTGGCAGAAGAGACAAGAAGCAGCATTACAATGACACCTGCAAAGACATTGACAGTGAAAGCATGAAAAAGCTTTTCAAAAGATTTCTAAATCCACACTGATGTTTCACCCTGAAATGGAAAGACCGAATGATACCAGTGGACAGATAATGACTGATTCAAAAAAGACCAAACAAAATTGGAGGGAATACAGTAGAACCTCTGGTCAGGAAGGCTTCTGACCACAACCAAATCAGGTTCTGACCAAAAAATTCACATTTTTTTCCACAGCCAATTTTCCCTTCTGTGCCATTTTTTTGATAAGTGCCAAATTTCCAAATTAGGTTCGGGTCACGACCAAATTGGGTTGTGAGCAAAGTTATGGAACGAATTATGGTCATGACCAGAGGTTCTAATATATAATGAAATTCTATAGAGATGGCATGTCAGCATCCAAGACATTCTGGAATATATTCCCTACATACAAGAATCTCTAGTTGTAGAAAATGACACCTAGATCCAGTGATCACCAACTCACAATCTATAGGAATTGATTGAATATTTACAGAAATATGGAAGCAACTGAAGAAGAATCAGTTAAGATTCTAACCAAACCATAATACCAAATAGGATGGATCAGAAGTGGTCAGTCTACATACCAAAATCAAATAAAAGAGACATACCAGAATGTGCAAATTATTGCACAGTATTCTTAATTTCGCATATTAGTGAGCTATTGCTTGAGATGCTACAATGTAGATTGGAGCCTTTTAGTAGGTGGAGCCAGGTGTTTTAATTTAGATGTTCTATATAAGGCTAAGGAACATGTAACATTACCAGTAATACTCACTAAATAACTGAGAAAGCCAAAGAATACTAGAAAAAAGTCAGTATATGCTTCACTGATTGTAGAAATACCTTTCATTCTGTCAACCATATCAAGCAGTGGATTGTCCTTCAGAAAATAGGAATCCCAAAACATGTAATTCATGAAAAACCCATATATATAGGACAAGAAGCCTCAGTCTGGATAGAATGTGGCAGAATAGCTTGACTGGTCAGCAAAGGATTAAGTCAAGACTGGTTACTCTCTCCTTAGCTATTGAACCTCTTGCTAAATCAAGAAGTGTAGGATTGGAAGAAGATTACCATTCTTTTTAAATTATAATGCACTACCTGCATGGGAAAACTGATTGCAGAAAATGCACATGATCTGCAAGTCTTAGTACTGAAAGTCAAGGAGCACAATGGAAGAAAATGACTGGTTAAATACAAAGAAAACCAAGCTAATGATAACAGATTTAGCAATTTAGGAGACAGTTTTGTGTAGTGGTTAAAGTGTCAGGCTAGAAACCAGAACACTGTGAATTCTAGCCCTGCTTTAGATACAAAACCAACTGAGAGAGCTTGAACCAATCACTCTTTCTCAGCCATAGGAAGGAAGCAATGGCAAGTCATTTCTGAAAAACCTTGCCAGGAAAACTGCAGGAACTATTTTTATTTATTTTAATTGGTTTGTCAATTGCTTACAAGATAATAGGTATAAGTAAAAAATAATTATGAATACATGGATATATATAAGGAAAATAAAAGAAACAATAGGACAGGGACAGTAGGCACGTTGGTGCACTTATGCATGCCCCCTACAGACCTCTTAGGAAAAGGGTTGAGGTCAATAGTAGAAAGTCTAAGGTTAAAGTTTTGGAGTTTGGGGAAGAAACCACAGTCAGGTAGAGTATTCCAGACATTGACCACTCTGTTGCTGAAGTCGTATTTCCTGCAATCAAGTTGTTGCAATTAACCTTGAGTTTGTATCTATTGTTTGTTCTTGTGTTGTTATGGTTGAAGCTGAAGTATCCATTGACAGGTAGGACATTGCAATGTATGATTTTATATGCTATACTAAGATCGGACCGAAGGCAGCATAGTTCTAGGTTTTCTAGGTCTAGAATTTCAAGTCTGGTGGCAAAAGGTCTTCTGCAACAAGTAGAGGAGTGGAGAACTTCTTCTTTTGTGAAATATTTCTGGACTTTCTCAAACTGTGTAATATCAGTTACGTAATGTGGGTTCCAGACTGTGAGCCGTATTCGAGTATTGGTCTAGCAATATTTTTTGTATGTTTCTAGTTGGTAATGTAATATTACCAGAGAAAAAGCTACGTAAGTTAGGTTAACAACTCTTAACGCCTTTTTGGCTATGTAGTTACAGTGGCTCTAGCACTTATAGATCATCATTAGAGATGAGTACTCCAAGATCCTTGACAGAGTTTGGATCAGCAACAAGGTCTTGACTATTCAGCTGTTATTTTATTTTCTGATATTTTTTTTTTTTGCCAAATATGTAAGACAGAGCATTTATTTGTTGAGATTTGAAGTTTGCCATTTGTTTGACAATTCTGAATACATAGTCGAGATCTTTTTGAAGGGTAGCAGTATTGTCTGTGGTGTTGAATAGCTTTACATCATCAGCGAAGAGAACACAGTCCAGGCAGTTGCCAAGAGTTAAAAACTGACTTGAAGGAACCAAGAAAACCTCAACAGCAGTAAAAGTATACCAATTAAGAAATATTCTGCAAACCAGTAGCAATTTGTACAGTAGCAGTGAAGATTTTGGAAAACTTATTCAGATGCAAGAATATGTCTATATCTACAAAGATCAGAGCAGTGCCAAGTATAGTGTGTGATACTCTATGGATGTGAAAAATCAGATTTTTAAAAAGCAGCTTAGAAAAAATATTGATGCCTTTGAATGTTGGGTTGGAGAAGGTTACTGACAATACCATAGATAGCCAAGAAAATGAACAAGTGGATCATAGAGCAAATCAGTCCAGATGGCAAACGAGTAGACTCAATTATCATGAGAGAGGGATAAATGGATGATAGATAGATAGATAGATAGATAGATAGATAGATAGATAGAAAGAAAAGATGATAGATAAATAGATGATGGATAGATAAATAGATGGATAGATAGAAAGATGATGGATAGATGGATGACAGATAAGACAAAGAGTTCCTAGAGCAAATCAGTCCAAATGGCAAATGAGTAGACTCAGATTATCATGAGAGAGGGATAAATGGATGATAGATAGATAGATAGATAGAAAAGAAAGAAAGAAAAAGTAATAGATAAATAGATGATGGATAGATAAATAGATAGATAGATAGACGATGGATAGATGGATGACAGATAAGACAGAGTTCCGAAAGCAAATCAGTCCAGATGGCAAATGAGTAGACTCAAATTATCATGAGAGAGAGAGAGAGAGGGAGGGAGGGAGGGAGGGAGGGAGAGAGAGAGAGAGAGAGCGAGAGAGAGAGAGAGCTCAATGATGATTGCATAGCCAGTTCTGTTCTATCTCATTCTTTGGGATTATATGGTTGTGGCTGTTCTCTAGATTATTATTTTTTTTGACACTTTGACAGTGGTCTCGACAACAGATTTTTCATGCCAGCAAATGTGTTGTTTTATGTCTCCTCAGTATTGCTCAGACCTTCTAGAGGGTCAGATAAGTGCACATTTAATTCAGAAATGGCAGCTTAAACAAATTAGTTAAGATGATAACCTTTGCCTTACTTTTACAGATTAAAACAATATCTAAACAGTATCTCACATTTCTTTTGCTGTTCTTTTTTTCCACCCAGTTGATATAGGTGACATAGTTTTGCTGTTAAGCTGTGCCCACCTCAGCAATGGCTTATTGAATCAGTTCTTAATATGATCCATTTCGTTATCTGAAATATAAACCTTTAATCCAGCAAAGCCAAATCCATGCAGTGCTTAAGAAATTATTAGCTATTTAGGCCATGTCCACTAGCAGTTTCCCATGTCCTTGGATGAGGTTGGATGGGTAGGAAGAGCTTCTAATGAAAAATCTGTATATTTCTTACTGAGGCATCTTCTTCCAGGCTTGCTTTTCCACATTGGGTCAACAATGTCCTTCCTTCCTTCCTTCCTTCCTTCCTCTTGAATGAATTGTGATAATTAATTTGGTTACTCAAAAAAGAAAGATATATAATGTTTACCAAAAACATTTGCATTTCTTTGCTTTTGACTATTAATATATTTTATTTATAGGTTTGACTTGGATAGCAATATATATAAAATAATCACGAAGATGCACTCCTTATATTCTGATATGCTAGATCATTTTGGTTTTCATGAAAACATTCAGTGTATTTGTAGCTTGGGAAGTCTGCAGCAGAATTGACTATGCACAGCTTTGATTGGCTGGCATAGGATGACATCATGACTCTGATTCTATCTCTTACTCTACCTCTGGCCCTCATTCCTTGGAGCAGTTGTGGAGTTTTTTTGTAATAAAAATAATAAAGTAAGAAATACAGTAAAAACTTAATTAAATATGCATGCATCACTAATAAAGATGAATCAAATATACTAACTGGTTTTAAATCATTACGGCCTGGAATCAGTGCTATTTATGTTGTACCTCTACATCTTCCTTCATGAAGAAAAGATGACAACTGCTGTCTTATGTAATTTTGTACATAATTCAGGCACAATTTCACAACTAAATGATTTTGTCACAGTACATTTATGTTCCTTTTTGCCCTTCTTCCACTCCCGCTGCAGCTTTAACTTGTTTCTTAATTTTTGATGAGGTATTGCAGTTCCTCCCAATAGTCTGCAAAGGAGAAGGGAATATTTAAGCTTTGAAGGCAGGATGAAACATTGTATGCAGGAAGTCCCATATTTCAAGTGGTGATATTTTCCATTTAAAGGTCCTTGGGTCAAAAAGGATGAATAAAAATAAGGTCTTTGGAAGAATAGTATACTCCCCAAAAACAACAACAAAAACAACAACGTAGTGGAGAGCCCCAACAGCTGCCAGGTTTATATTCCAGACCACATTTCCTCCAGGGTAATCCATTGAGACCTCACACAGCACTACAGTTGTTTGTTACTGTTAGATTACATAATTGGGTTTTTTGGACTAGACAGTAAGTGAGAGCAGCAGAGATTGGGAAGCTCATTTGCTGAGAAAACTTGGCCTCCTTCTCTGCCTTGTTGCAAACTGGGTATTGCCTCCCACCAGATTCACCCTATCGATTTGCCCAAGTATAATCTTCATACTACATGCACACTTCAGTTGGATGGTTTCAAAATAAGGATAGCAATGCAGAAAATGCTCTTGATAAAAATAATGGTCTGGAGTGAAACATAGTGACTATTGCTTTCCATAACTTTTAAAAACCTTTAATCTTTGTGAATATAGGTACACACAGTTAATACCTCTATAAAATATGAAATATAAAAACTATGGTCTAGAAGAGTCAATTCTGTTTGTATAATAGTAGAAAAAACAATAGATGGATCACCAATATATTCTATAGTCTTTCCTTCCTTCCTTCCTTCCTTCCTTCCTTCCTTCCTTCCTTCCTTCCTTCCTTCCTTCCTTCCTTCCTTCCTTCCTTCCTTCCTTCCTACCTTTTTCCTCTATTCTTTATTATATTAAACTCTGAATTGAATCCAAATCCAGATTCAGGTTCTGCCATCACATTAAGTGAGTTTTGTCATTTACTTCATGTTTACTTCTGTTTTAGAAACTTAAAATGTCAGCCATTTTGGATTGGAAGACATGCTAGGCCCCAAAATTTGCTTGAAGAGCTGTCAGAAATGCAAAGAGAAAATGATGGTGCATACATACTTGTTAACTGAGCTGTTTATTTTATTTTATGGTATAATCATAACCATTATGTGAAATCAATCAGAAGACCTATTTTAGTCTTGATTAACCTATTCAATTAATCTCAGTATAACCTTTGACTATAAATATCCCCTAGAATATAATTTCTTCTTGTAACGTATGCTTTGCTCCCATTTTTATCAAGTTACTTGACAGCAATTATCCATGGAAATAATAAGGGATCATTTGCGCTTCTGGGAATTTCAAGAATGGCTTTGGTTTCGCTATCAGTTATTTTTGGCTACTGTCTGTTCCGTCCGGAAAAACGCGAGGTAGACCGGGTTCCAACAGCAATGTCTTTATTTCAACTATATACAGCAACAGAACAGTTTGGCTTCCAAGCGCGGGGGCCAGCCTTTAGATACGGCTTTTTGCCTGCCGGTTGATAGGCCAATGAGCAGTTTAACTTTGATTTTTGCCGCCTTTGGATTGGCTCTCCTTGGATTTGGTCCTAGTCAACATTCCATGCAGGGCCCCTTCTGGCCATCCACAAGTTTGAAAAAGACCATTGGAGAGATTTTACCATTGCTTTATACAGACACCCACTCCTCCCTCCTTAGTTTAAGTCCTACGTGGTGAACGTTAGTCGCAACAAGGGAGTGGCGGGGCTGTGTTTACTGCACTTACTGCGACTGGCGTTAGTCATTTCGCTGAGGAACCTTGACCGGTTTCGGAGATGGGGTTGGCTGTCTCTCGAGTCTTCTTTCCTCCATGCGGAACCGCTGGAGGGATGTTTCAAGCCATTTTGCTTACCGCTGAGTTTTGCTCAGGGGGGCCGTTGAGTTTTTGCCGTTTCCGCCTGGCTTTTTTCCGGGGCAGGTAGTTGATTTTGGCTGGCCCTTCTTAAGGACGCGGGTTTCTCTTCGGTTCTGATTTTTTTCTGGGGCAAACTCTCATTTTAAACCTGTTTAAAGTTTTCTTTTTTGCTCTTTTTTGATTGTTTCAGGATGTTCTGTCTGTTCGGTCCGTCCATTCTCGTCGGGTCCGTCTGTCTGTTCTGTCTGGATTTATTTTAAAAAGTCCTCTTTATTATTAATTTTTCTTCGGTTTCCCCCGCCCCTTTGTTTTTGTTTTCATGTATTTTTGATTTATTTTGGAAGTGTATTGTTATTTATGAGTTTCAATATTTCGGGAACGGAAGCTCGGTTTCTATGTGCGCGCTTTCCAATTTTTCCTTGCCATCGGTCTACGGGTTAGGGCGGTAGGGGGACCGGGGGGCCTGTTATTTTGGTAGTGGATTGTGGCGTGGGAAAGCCCTAGGGGGTCCCGCTGAAGATTTTTGCGTTAAGACTGGTCCGCCGATTTTCAAATTGTGCGGACAACGGCTGGAAGGAGAATTCGGGGGGGGGGGTGTTTTCCAAAAGCGTAAGTTTGGGATTTTTGTAACCTAGTCTAAATGTGAGCCTACAGTTTTCTTCCCGCATGTACAATTCTGCTGGCTCTCGGTTACAGTGGCATGGGTGAGTTATGGTTGGGAGGATTGAGTAGATGGTTACATTGTTTATTTGCCCGGACATCCCCGAGGTCCATTTTTTCTTAAACCCATCTTCTTTTTAAGTAAACGCTTGGACATATTCTCTCGGTCCTACTTTTGCTTTAGCCGGGGCTGGGCCGCGGTGTATGCATAGGCATATTACCTAGGAGAGGCTTAGGTTTACTTGCTTCAAGATTGTTTATAAGCGAGGTTAAGTGTCGAGGCCCATCCTTGTCACGACACAGGATGTCTTGCAATCCAGGGTTGCGAAGATAGTTTGTTGAGGTTGTTTATAACCGCATCGGTTGTCGATAGATTTGAACACTTACTTAACAACTTCGTGCCAGACCAAGTCTTGGGTGATTGCAA
>BHFT01045220.1:0-38550 GCA_004320025.1 Laticauda laticaudata | reverse complement strand
CTTGAGAGCTGTGAAAATGATATCTAACCCACATCCCCGGTTCTGATCTGCTATCGCCATACGGGAACATGCCGTTCCTATCATCCGTAGCAGTCCGTTCCGCGTGCCCGCTATATCCGTTAGGCATTGTTGCACCATCATGTGCAACTCGCATCCGCTTCAGTGGAAACGGACACAACGCGTTTGGGGAGGAAGTTGAACGGATGTAGGAAACGGGTACACGCACCGTCTAGATAGCACGGACGTGGACAGAAGCATGAAAGCGTGGAGTGCAGTCGCATATAAAGCAGTAAAAACAGAAAAAAAATGTCGCAGAGGGGACTTATTCAATATTTTAGACTGTATGCAGGAGTCTAGAGGATCATAAAAGGGACATTGAGAGGAAAACGCCCTATATTTCCTATAAAAAGGGAGGAATACACCTGGAACTGCACTTTCGAGGTCCGGCAGGCCCCTGTGGTGCGAGACCTCTTCAGCTATCATCCACTTGGTTGGCCTCTTACTCTGCCACAGCATTTCCAGATCAATCTCCACCATGGATCATTCGACCACACTCCTTTTGGAAGCCACATTCTGATTTTTTCCTAGCAACAGTGCGCAGCCAATTACAGGCTCTTTCCACCTGCGTTCTACTAAGGAAGAAGAAGGAGGCGGCCAAGAAGCATTCTGGGTCTGAGAATGGATCGTGAGAAGAGGCAGAGGTTACGGACTGTACAACAAGCTGGATGTGGGACCTGAGAACGAAGGACCCTCGTGCCATTCCAAACTTCATGAAGGATGCCCCAGCCATGGTTGAACAAAGTTGTGGAGCGGGCTGAGACCCAGGTTGACCAAGCAGAGCACCAATTCTTGCCACGCCTGGACCCTGGGCTCAAGGTCTGGCATGACTCTGCGCCACCTGGCCTCAAGGGACCACGTACAGGAAGCATGCAGTTATCGGGCTAGGAGGGTGCCAACTACACACCATCAGCGTCATGTGGTCATAGAATTGGTGTGCAGGCCATCTCGACAGATTATACCTGGAGGAAGCATGCCTCCAGCTGCCCCTCCACTGAAGAAGGATGAAGAACAGTTTGCAGTCAGTGTACATCAGATACGTGGAACTGTGCTTCCCACAGCCTGTGGAGCCATAATGGCAAGCACTGGCCTGCGCGAAAGCTCCAGCCAACCTCAGTGGTGTCCACTTTGATTTCAACTACAAAGGGCTTCACTTCAGGATCATTCCCTTCGGCACATGGTTACCGATATGCTGCAAGATGACAAGTTCATGTACATTCGACTCTTGAAACGGGTCAGCTTCCAGCATGCCCGAGGTAGTACAACGCCAAGGTCACCTCAAGGAGGGGCTGGATGCCAACCTCGAAGTCAAGTGGTGCTTCCCAGATCCAGACCCCCGTGCCCAACAAACACAACAAGATGTATGGTGCCCTTCTTTTTTTTTTATTCCCAATCTTTTTTTGGGGGGTGCGGGGATTCTGGGGCGAACCGGGGGCGGGTGGGGGACCCTTCTCCCTCAGAACTACCTCACCTGAAGCCCTACACTTCACAGGTGCCTCACAACCCGTGAAGAGCAGGAATCTTCAATTACAAGCTGTCCAGGGCAAGGCGGGTGGTGGAGAACGCCTTTGGCATCCTGGCCAACAGTGTCCAGGTACTTCTCACCACCATGCAGGCATTAGGCCCAGAGACCCGTGAAGGAAACATGTGGAAGCGTTGCTGCACTCCTTATATTCTCATGGCGCACCCACACCAGCTCTGCAGAACCAGGCTTGTGGACCTCAACAAGGCAATGGACATGGAGCCTGCATGAATGGAGGCAACGGGCAACCTGATAGAACACTCAGGATGTGCAAGGCTCCAACAGAAGCTGCACGATGAAAGGGAAGAGAAGTCAGCGCAACCTGTCCTGAAAAATCTGGTCGCAGTCTCCGCCAGCTGGAGCACAGGGAGTGTGAATAGCCAGGAATGGTGAAGATAGCCTTATGATCTTCCTTCATGCCTATCTCATAACACTGATGGCGAATTGGGCCATGTATAGTTGAGTAGTGGCCTACCATGGAAATCAGAGTGCATTTAATAAAGAGTTGTGTTTATGTTGAAATGTGTGGTCTATGAATTGACATTGTTCATTGAATAAGAAAGGCGCCAATAGTGTGGCACCTAGGAGGGTGGGACCATACAGATCCCACTGTGCTTGCAGTGGAGGTTTATCTATCCAGCAGATATTACCAAGTCCAAAGGTATCCCTAACCCATTCCCACAAGTATACTACAATCCGCAAAGGATTCCCGCCCATCCCACAGCTATTACCCATCTCAAAGTATTCCTGCCATACCCACAGCGTATTACCTGCATTCCCACAAGTATCGCTCGTGCCCATCCCGACTGCGACTAACGCCATCCCCACATGCATTGCGCAAAAGGCTTGTAAACCATGTTTCTAAAAGTTCTCACCAAGACTTTATTCCTAAAATAAATGAAGCAAGGTGTGTGTGAAGCAAAGATACATCTTTTTTAATAACAAAGCTGTAAAAGGAAAGTGGACTCCAAGTGGTCTTAAATGCAAAGATAAGAGGTGCAACAGGTAGCCACCGCAGTCTCTGCACTCTGTCCACTACTCTGAGGCATGCCCATGTCCTCAAGGGAATGAAGGTCCAGGTTGCCTGTGGACGGTGGGCTGCTGCTGGAGTGCCTGGCTGAGTGCTCATTCGGGTGCCTGGCCCCGAAGGGACAACAGGGGATCGTGTAGGTGCAGGATAGCTCTCAGAGAGGCTGACTCAGTCCTGGATGTTGGAGAGCCCCCTTCCTCCAGGATGAACTGGTGTCAGCCCCCAAGTACCTCGATGACAAGCATGTCTGCTGATGGCTGTGGCTGCTGGGGTGTGGGAGGAAGGCAAGGACGTTAGGTGGGGCTGATCCGTCTGGTCTGCAGCTGAGCAAGGTGTTGAGGCGTTGGGTAGGCAATCTGTCGGGTGGTGGATGTGGTGGCCATGGTGGCAATCGGATGGCATCGGTGCATGCTGGCATCTGCTGGCGTGAGTCTTGCATACAAGTGGTGGCATCTAGTAGCATCAGGTGGCGGAGCCCGTGACCGGTGGCGTCGCCATGAAGCCTGTGCCTGAACTGGGAAAGGGCAGCCTGGTCTAGCTGGGAGCTCCTGGTAAGCCGTAAGCCTTGGTAGGCTGAGGACCTGTGGAAGCTCTGGACAGGCGCAGTGCTCACCTGGGGGGGAGGAGCACGGCCTGGACTGGGTGGAGCAGGTTCAGCTGGCCTGGAGGGTTGTGAAGAAGACCAGGTGATTCCGTTTCCTTTACCACCTGGTTACTGTGATTCGGACATGTCATGAAGGTACTGGCTTGACCGCAGGTGAGGAAGGCTTTGCCGTTGCGAGGACTGGACGAGTCGTGTGTACACCACGCTGAGAGAAGGAAGTCTACTGTGCGTCCTGTGATTGTCCCTGATCTCCAAGCAAGGACAGTGTGGCTTCTGCCCCTCAGTCCTGACTCTCTGCCTATTACTGTCGGAGTGGTGGACGCTGGGGGGGATTTGGCGGTTGGTCTCCTGGTTGGAAGAGTGCCCTCTTCCTTGCTCTCCATTGTGTCGGGTGGTTCCTCCACAGCGCTTCCCACACACGGTAGCTGCATCTGTCGGGGGGGGGTCTCCGTCGTGGCACCCCTCCACAGATACCGTGCCTCGAGACACAGGAGAGCTGACTCTTTTGCCAGAAGAGGCTGGCTCTCTCTGTGGGCTGCTGAGAGAGCGGGTGTTTAACTCAGAGGGGCCTTCTCTCTCGGTGGCGGAATTTTCACACCCTCCAAGAAGTCTGCAACGTGGGCCCATCAACGTAGGTCTGTCTCGGTCTGTTCGTTGACAATGCACTGGCCAGGATTTCTTGAGGTTGCGAGCTTCCGTACCAGGTGCTGCATGTGCTTCCACCACCCGAGGAGGACCTCTGAGGTGATAGCCCAGGCCTCGCCCTTCTCTCTCCAAGCAGCCTGCCCTTCCTTTTTGGTTCTCGATAAGAGCCTGTGGTCCCCTTCCACCAATCAATACTCGTTCTCCCTCAGGCCATTCGAAGCACCTCATCCTCATTGTTCTGCTTCAATGGAGTATTGACGGCCTCCTGTCCCGATTCACGTGTCATGCCCTCCTTCTCAAAAAGTTTTGAGCAGCTCAAAACTTTTTGAGCAGATGGAACCTCAGTAGACGGATGCTGGATGGATAGAGAGGAAGAAAAACGGACTCAGTGAGTACAGAACGGAAGCATCGCATTAACCAACAGATGACATGGGCTTTAAAAACAAGTGGATTTATTATGGAAAAAGTAGTGTTTCTCTTCTTTTCCCATGTGGACAATTATTTTAAACAGTTCTAGAGAGAAAAAACTGATTATGGGAATGCTTGCAAGAAATATGATGAATGATGTTGCACTGGTTACATCGCATTCCTGGATTGCAATGTCACTGGTGGCTCTGCGTCCTCTATTTCTTAGACATTGAGTAAGATGTTAAAAATGGAAACATTTTCTTCCTTGCATTTGGCTGTTTTCTTGAGCTTGCTCATTGCTTTTCATTAACCAATAACAATGGCACTTAGACTTATATACTGCTTCGTGGTGCTTTACAGCCTCTCTAAGCAGTTTACAGGGACACCATTTTGCCCCCAACCATCTGGGTCCTCACTTTACTGACTTTGGAAGGATGGAAGGCAAAGTCAACCTTGAGCCTAGTGAGATTTGAACTGGCAAATTGCAGGCAATAGAAGTTAGCAGAAATAGTCTGCAGTACCGCATTCTAACCACTTCACCACCTCAGTGAGATGTGGTTGAGCAGTTTTTTTGCCTTTTCCAAGCTGTCAGCAATGATAAGCATAGGGCCAGCTCAGCAGACATTGTTAACAGCAATGGCAGAAGGCCTCTAATAGGTGCAGGTAACCTTTTCTATGGCTCTTTCTCTGGAGAAATAAAACTCTGTAGAAACCCTATACAATTTCAGGCAAATGGCTGTCCAATCTCTTCTTTAAAAACTCCAGTGCTGGAGCGCTCACGACTTCTGAAGATAAATTGTGCCATTGATTAATTGTTCATGACATTTCTCCTTGGTTCTAGGTTGCTTCTATCCTTGATTAATTTCCATCCTTTGCTTCTTGTCCTGCCTTCTGGTGCTTTGGAGAATAGGTTGACCCTCCCTCTTGTACTAACTTAATCAATGCCATTGCCAACACTTTCCCCTTTAGCTAATGGGATCCCACCTTCTAATAGCTGTGGGCATCAGAAAAAAAAAACCTGCATTTCCCCATCTTGCTATTTTTCACTGGGAGAAAGGACAATCGTTCTGTTCTGCAAATCATATTTGAAGCCTACAGCTTTAAAAGAGCACATTGTATTTTATTGACAATTTGGTCCGTAGTCAATGTTATGTTCTACATACTGAATATAGTAGGTTCACATATTTTGGGCCCTATTGCTGATTGACTTGCTTGAAATTAAACACTATGGAATATAATGTGGAGTATATTTCTGAACTAACATGTCCAACTTGCTGCCTTATAAAATATGGAAGGGAGGGATTCACTCTATTTTCTTCAGTATCTAGAAGATGAAGAGACATTAACATGAATAGTATTGATTTGAATCAATTGATCATTGGAGGGGTATAGAAGGTGGAATCATCAATATTGTCAAAGGCTGATTATATTGAGAGAATCCTCTGGAGATAAGAGACAGCATCAATCGTATTTTTAAAACAACTTTCATAGACTCTCAGTTATGATAAAATAGTATGATGAAGAAACAAAGCAAATTGTTCAATTTGAAACAAAAAAACAAAGCAAAGCCTTTCTTTCCATTTAAGCATTGAACTGCTTTGGCTTTCAAATGGCTCAGGAATTAGCCAGTCTGAGAAAATGGGATAACTGGATTAACCAAGAAGTGATATAGTGCTATAGCTTCTCATTGGATTTGAGCCATAAAGGAACTGGGCTTCATCAAGGCTTTGCATTTCATTTTATTAAAGATGCAACACATGCAGCTTTAACCCTGTGGAAGTTTATTCTGAAGGATGTTCAGGACTTTACCACTGTTGAAGTTATTTGTGCCTTTGAGTCAATGTTGCCTCCTGGCAAATGCCTAGACTAGTCCTTGCTATTTTCTTGGCAAGAAGTGGCTTGCCTTTGTCTTCTTCTCTCTAGGGCTGAGAGAGAGTAACTAACACAAGGTCACCCACCTGGCTTCATGCCTAGGTTGGAATAATACCCAGTCTCCTGATTATCAGCTAGTCTTATCACTTTACAGTATGGGTAAAGTGATTTTTTTAAAAAAGCATGCATCCAGTACAAACATACTTAGAAGTGACTCCCACCAAACTGAAAGGAATTTGCTCCTGTGTAAATCTTTTAGGGAGCTGGATATTGCATTTTCTTATATCCATGTCTGATAGCAGTAGCAATAGCACTTAGACTTATATACTACTTCACGGTGCTTTTACAGCCCTCTCTAAGCAGTTTACATAATCAGTATATTGCCCTCAACAATCTGGCTCCTCATTTTACCCACCTTGGGAGAATGGAAGACTGAGTCAACCTTGGGCCTGGTGAGATTCAAATTGCCAAATTGCAGGCAGCAAGCAGCAGAAGTATTCTGCAGTACTGCACTCTGACCACTGCGCCACTGCAGATATCTGCCCTTTTCAAATGCATATCTTTTCTAAGATGTTTTAGCTTGTAAATCAGGATTGATCTTCTAAGTCATAAGCATTGTTGCTTATTGAGTGGTCCATAAAACTGATAGATACATAAATGAAATAGAGGGAAATGATAGGGTGTGGGAATAAAACTTTGACTTCAGTATTGGGTAATGATTAGTCTAAGACCTTATACATACATGTCTGCCTAAGGGTCACTGAGATAAGCAAGGAAATTAAAAACAAACACCAGAAACAATTAAGCAGCTCAGACAATTGTAAACAGTTTTGTGTGCTATATCTAATTATTGTAATCCACAATGTGTATGCTTACTATGTACGAATTTCTCATTAAAAGGGGGCACTAGAATTTGCTCTAGACTCCCATCCCGAGTACACCAGCCTCTGTGTCTCATTCTTTCCATGGGAGTCCACCACAATAGGGAATCTTTATAACATCCCAAAAACTAGATTTGCATAACAACCACACAAAAACTAGAGAGTTTGGTTGGAATTGGGGCAAGGGTGGGAGTCACTTCTAAGTATGAAGTGGTGGGATTCAAAAATTTCAGTGGTGGGATTCAAAAATTTTTTTACTGCCGGTTCTGTGGGTGTGGCTTGGTGGGTATGTCAGGGAAAGGATACTGTAAAATTTCCAGTCAGAGGTGGGATTTGCTGGTTCTCTGAACTACTCAAAATTTCCACTACTGGTTCTCCAGAACTGGTCAGAACCTGCTGAATACCACCTCTGGATGGTATGCTTTGTCCAGGGTTTGATATTATTTCTCCACATGGCTTTTTAAAGAAGAGAAGAGGGACACTGAACTTTGGGAGCAGCCTGACAGAACAATGTTATGGTGGGCCACTGAGAAATAAACCCTATGAAGTCACCTTTCTGTCTTAAGTGTAGTCTTGTAAGGAAGAAAAAGCATGCGAGGCTAGGAATGGGTTAAAAAATACCTTTCAGTTCATTTCCAAATACCATCTTCATTCATTTGAGATTAATATAAAATATCAACTTTTCTTCTCTCTCTCTCTCTCTCTCTCTCCCCCCCCCTCTCTCGTCTCTGTGCTTTTACATGTGGGAGGCACATGATTTGAAATTTCATCACATTGTCGAAGACATTTCAAAATTCTTCTTGCACTTTATTTATTTATTTGTTTGTCACATTTATAGGCTGCCCACTCAGAGCAACTTGGATGGCATGAAGATTTAAAACATTTTTAAAAAGTCAAGTATCAATCAAAAGTATAAAAAAAAAAGGGGGGGGGGAGAAAGTTGATAGACAAAATCATCATATAAGGAGCCATGCCATTTCTTAACCTGACATCTGTGGGCAAAACTATGCCTTGAAGGTTTATCTAAAAGAGAAGAGGACTGGGACTGTTCAGATCTCCCAAAAATGCTGTTCTGGGGGAGGGCAGGTTCTATGACAGAGAAGACACATCTGATTCCCATCAGATGACATTGCTTGAAAAACAGGATTCAAAGTATGCTCACTGTTAAGATCATATAGAAATTCCAGATACCACAGAAAAAAGGTTGCCCATTAAATAACAAGGCACTGTCCCAGGGCTTTTTTGATGACAATCATCACACTGAACATTATGTGCATTCATCATACTGTAGTTGATATTCTGAAAGTATAATTTGCAATATTTGAAAGTAAATGAAAGAAATATTATATTTCTATCTATGTTCTTTAGTGGTTTCATCTTACAGGTATTGATTCAAAAATAACTTCTGCAACTTCAAGTGGTGCTTACTCCCAATAAGAAATGATTACGATGATGATCGTGGTGAGAATAACTGTAGGAGAAGATAATCTTCTCCAAGTTCAAAATTTGGGAAGGGAAAAAGCTATATTCTACAAATAAGTTTAGGTATTATTTTCACCCTATTAACTGTATCTAAGTGATTAGGATGCATGAATACATGTTTTTATTACTGTATTCTTATATATCTAACTTATCTGTGTTTTGTCTTATTATATATTTATGTTATGTTACTGATAAGGTCTTATGACTATTCAATAAACCTCCTACTTACTTACATTAATACACATACACATGAATGTACAAATACAGAGAGAGACAAGAAAGGAGACAGAGAGAGAGAAAGAGAAGAGGGAGTTCATATTCACATTTCAATGTGATGTAAGAGTTTAGGTATTCAGTTTGGACTAAGGAAGCCAATTTAAATTCTCATCTGAACCTGAAGTTCACTCTGTGTAACTTTGTACCTGCTGCTGTATCTTAGTTCATCCTACTCTGTAGGATTGTTATTTTCAGATTAAAATGAAGGGATTCCCACATAGGAACTGCCTTTTTTTCCAAAAGCACAAGCAGGGTACTAATTAATTACTCACAGAAAGAAAAAAAACACCCGATTGTGTTGTACATTTGAATGTAATGTAGTTGAGCAATATGTAATGGTCAAAAATAATTAAAGCAATTTTTCCCTCCTCACAGAAAATCTTAAAAATGAATTGTTTTGTAACAATAACCAGCAGCCAAGCAGAGAACAAACTGTCCATGGGATGGATTGGACAGATACCAGCATTTTCTTTTGCTGATTGAATCGGACTCAAATTAAAAGAAGATACATAGACATTACATAGACATTGCAAAATTAATAACTTTAAAGCAGGTTTACTGATTTATTAATACATCTATCAAAATTGTTAAAGGTTTTCCACAGCTGAAATTCAGTTCCCACCCAGACTGAGAGATTCTGATGATCACAAAGCTTTGAAAATGAGATTTCCCACACTACATGAAAACGAGGGTGTGGGGTACAAGAGCAGCTGGTATTTTAGCAGAGAGCATGTGAAGCCATTCTTACGATAGCTCATATATTTTGACTGTGTGACAGCAAAGAGGCCTATAGGAAAAATTCTTTCATCCACTTTAAACATTTGCTAGCCCGAGATGAGGAGGAGAATTCCAAAGGCAGGGAAAAATTTATTTGTATTATTGCAGAATATATACTGTATTGACCAGTTTTCAATCACCAGTCACTGCAGGGAAATAACCGGCCATTTCTCCCTTGCTTTCTATATGTAATGCATCACATAGGATCACTATCATAGCAATGTACCCATTGAATGAAGACTGAACAATGGAAATTGCAAATTTGAAAGGCCAAAAGAAAGCGATGCAGAATTACCGACTGGCTAATATGTGGTTGGGAATATAGTTCACACTCTAGAGATAGATCAGTCTGTAGGGCCAGCTCTTTGATTAAATTAATTGTAACACTTTTGCCAAAATCACAATCAATTTTTGGTTGGAAAAATGTGATGCACTCGTAGTTTAAACTATGAGATATGTTCCAGACCATCATCCCCTATTGAACTTCCTATGTTTCCTGTTATACCTTTTGCCATCCCTAAAATTTCCACCAATTGATGTACAAAGGCATCCTTCAGCATCTCTTCCCTTCCCTCAAGGACATCCTGGACTAAGGGACAATGATAACTGATAACCTTGCACACTTCATTTATATACAGACAGTTACTATGGACTCATAGCAGTGTATAATAAAAACAAAACAATAATAACAGGAGAATAAAATCAAAGTTAAAACCACCACAACACTTCCTAAGTTGACACATCCAGAAATCATAAATATGGGCGGTACGCAGTTGACAGCGCTCAGATGATCTTCTAAATGATACAATTTCTAAGGCCTTCGTAAAAGTTAGAAGAGAGGGTGGCATCTGGATTTGTACTGGGAAGCTGCTCCACAAAGTATTTTTTTATTTATTTATTTTGTCAAGCATGTATTAGATAACAGATATAAGTATAAATGTGATTATTAATACATGAAATGGATACAAATAAAAAGAAAACATTAGGACAGGGACGGTAGGCACATTGGTGCACTTATGTATGCCCCTTAAAGAACTCTTAGGAATGGGGTGAGGTCAACAGCAGACAGTCTAAGATGAAAGTTTTTGGGGTTTTGGGAAGAAACCACAGAGTCAGGTAGTATTGACCAGTCTGTTGCTGAAGTCATATGCAATTGAGTTTGGTGCAGTTTACCTTGAGTTTGTATCTATTATGTGCTCATGTATTGTTGTGGTTGAAGTTGAAATAGACATTGATGGGTAGGACATTGCAATGGATAATTTTATGTACTATGCTTTGGTAATTCTAAGTTGACAAAGTAGGCAGCACTAATGAGAAACAAACTGTTCTTGTTCTTGTTCTCCTCTGGATTTGACATGGGGGAAGGGACTTCAGTAGCTGAAACTGAGATACCCGTACTAGCCAGGTGGCATCTATTTGAAGGAGAGGGTCTTG
The DNA here is from genome assembly GCA_004320025.1 of Laticauda laticaudata. Lineage (NCBI taxonomy): Eukaryota > Metazoa > Chordata > Lepidosauria > Squamata > Elapidae > Laticauda > Laticauda laticaudata. Next base: position 27,562 of record BHFT01045220.1, on the reverse strand, counting down.
CAGATACCAATGTGCCTAATCATGCAAGGCTTAAAAGGGAACATTTTTAATTGGGACCATAAGCCTATCATGCCTTCTTTGACATGGCACCTGCTTCTTGGAATGACAGCCCTTCAGGGGAACGTGTTGCCTTGACCCTAATGTCCTTTCAATGAGCCTTGAAGACCTGACTTTTTTGTCATCCAGATCTTGGGATGAAGAATTGTTTTTTTTTTTAATTTATTGTTATTATTAGGTCTGATTTCTTTTTGGTTTCTGTCATTTTAATCTGGTCTTGATATTTTACTGGATGATGATGATGATGATGATGATGATGATGATGATGATGATGATGATGATGATTTGTATTGATTGCTTTTATTGTAAGCAGCTCAGAGTTGGGTGGCTCTGTGAAACTTGATTAAATAAATAAACAATGAATTAATCGCTAATGCAGAGTCTGCAGCATCAGGGTTACATCTGAATGGTGGCTCTCGCCCACCAGCAAGCAGCCAACAAAAATCCAGCATATGGCATAAACAATCAAATCTTTCATATGAATTAAACACACAGCAAAGGAAAGTGATGCTTTGCCCTTTTGGGAATGTGACATCTTAGAATGAAAATGAAGACAGGGTCTGCATAATTAAATTTGCTTTCATGTAAAAATAAATTCTAAGCATACACATGCTGGGGATGAGCAATTTTCTTGAGGATAAATCTTAACTGCTGGTCTCTGTACTTGCTTAATCACAGTCCCATACTTTGCATCTGGGAGAAACTTTACTAACTTTTTGTTGGTAGGAATGACAACAGTTAACATTTTTCAGAAAGTAGACTTTTCTCCAGAATTTTGCCTTTTTGCTCTGGTGAGGAGATGCAACTTCTAGCCCATATATATATAAAGATATAAAGTTAATTTTAAAGATTGAATGCAGATTCTACCTATTGCCACAGATCATCCCCAAAGTGCTTTTTCAGGAGGCAACTGGACTTTCTTGTTTTTTCTTTTGAAGACATTCCAAGAAGCTTCTTCAGCTCTAACAAGATAACGGGGAAATGGCTTTTTGGACAACCATGACCTGGATGACTGAGAATCTCTACAGATCTTTGGCTATACAGTTTGGGATGGATACTCTTTGAATGATGTGGGAGTAAGAATGGATTTCCAGAGGAAATAATTGTAGACTACAGGAACCAGGAGCTCTATTCAGGTAACCCTGAGGACACAGATAAACCTCCAAGTGCTTCAACGCCCCTCTAAAAAGATGCAAATGACCAGCCGTCTACAAGGAATATAAATCCTTCCATTCCCCATTATCCTGTCAGAGCTGAAGAAGCTTCTTGGATGAGAAGCAAAACATCTTCAAAAGAAAAATCAAGAAAGTCCAGTTGCTTCCTGAAAAAGTACCTTTGGGACAACCCTGACTGATAATCTCTACAGACTTATTGCCACTGAGATATTTCAATCATATGTATAGGGAGGGGGGAACTATTGTAAAGAAATAAATAAAGTGACATCCTTTGTTGTGAAAATAGAGACATTATTACGATGTTGTTGTGATCTGTGTTGACTATCATATCAGAGTTCTCTATATCCACATCTCTTTACCTGGCACACTAATTTTCCAGTGGTGGATGCATTTAAATAAATCAAAGGGCAGTTCTTAACTTAATTTCTTAGGTGGACATGATAGACATGGATAGATGATGGACATGGCTTGTCCATGTGAAAATTACATAGAACCATATGTAAATCCTTCAGATTTTCATAAGTCATACCAAGTAAGTGAAAAAGCACTAGATACATGCTAAAATGCATGCTCGTCATCCCATGATAGGCTCCTATTAATTGTGCAGAAATAATCCATCATGATTAGTCCCAGTTCTTTTCCCACACAAGACAACATTTCTTCTGACATTGTTCTTACTACAAAATGAGGGCCAAAACCTTGGGATTCTATTTTCCATTATCCATAACTTGAACAAACCTTCATCAATTATCAAATGCCAAACCATTTGCATTTATGAACTTCAATTTAAAAATAAGCAAATACAAAACAGAACAATGACTTAACTATTGTGCATATAATCTCTTTCCATGGCAAATCCAGTTTTCCTTTGAACAGAAACAACAGATTACTATCAAGGAAACAGAACCAGACCAAATCTGTTTCAGGGCTTCTCTTTCAACTTATATAGCTAGACTGCTCATCAGAGAACTGGAATGAACTTTGTGAGGTAAGAGTGGTACCTGCCTGCTTACTGTGTCAAGTACCTGGAGGGGAAATGTTGCAAGCCTCACCTCACTGGTTATCATTATTATGTCATCCAGATCAATCATTTGCAGCTCAATGCATTGTAAATGCAGCTTTGATCATTCGTTACACTTTGTTAGTATTTATCAGTTCCAGGACTGTTTTAATCTGAAACAGCAAAGCAAGAAAGTCTAGTCACCAAGTGTAGTCTCTTAATTTTAAATATACATGTTTTTTTATATATATACACACAGATAACCCCCCATCCAAAGCAATGTTGAACTTTCAATGCAAGCTGCACAAAGAAAACATGGAAAAAATAATAGTAAGAGTAAAACTTTAATGAATGACAGGCAAATGGGTATCCACCATTCCTTCAGGAGGTAATATGGCTCCTTTAGAACCAAGGGGCTCTCTCAACCAAACCCCCCTGAAAGAATTCAAGCTGTATGGAGCACTAAAGCAGGTTCACACAATGCAAGATGACTGTGATTCATTTTGTTACATGAAACTGGCATCACATGTCAGTTGTTCTGAAGTGGGAACGTTTATATTACAGAAAGATAAACATGGCAAATTGTCTGAGTGAATAGCAAATCCCTTCTTACATAAATAACTGCAGTGAAAACATCAAAGAACATAAACTTAACTCCAATTCAAATTCATAGTCCATTTGCAATCAACTCTCCTTTTCCTTTTGCTTAGGAAAATTTGGTCATTTTAAGATGGTTGTTTGCACCTTCAATCCAGGTTTTGGTACATTGAAAGAAACAAAGGAAAGATTCAGCCACAGTTCAATGGAAAATTAAATGGTTTTGGATGTTGATTTCAACAAAAAATACTTTTTAATATATGAGTCATTAAACTAAAATGGAACTAGTATACTGAAAGAATAAGAAAGGGATATCAGTTCCCAGTTCCTATCAAGAGTATGAGTCTCCTTTGAAGTCTTTGAATAGAAATAAATACCTTATCATGTCTTTTTTTTAAAATTCAGATTGCTGAAAGAATATGCATTCCACAGAATGTCAGAAGGACATTCCAGTTTGGCAAATAGTTTGAAGGTATATATTGGCATGATAGGCACTAGTTCATTTGGATCAGTCAGGGCTGTGGGTTTTTTTTTTCTTTTTCTGCTGCTGTTGCTCATAGAAGAATGGGAGTGAGAAAGACATGCATCAAACTAAGCTGGGAGTTGCACCAGCTTTATGGACATTTTCCCATGGGGCTTTGGCATACCTAGTGCCATGCCCCATCCCTGCTGATGGGTATCTGGGATGATTTACTTCTGGGTCGGCTGCAGTATGACAGAAATAACAAGAAGTCCAATGTCAATTTGTAATGCTGGGATTCTGCAGAGTTTGAGAACTGGAACATATACCCTTTGATGACAACTCCCAGATTCTGGGCTCCCTCCCTTCCTCAACATTGGTCCAACCTTCTGCAGAGCAGTGCTGCTATGACAATTTGAACACTCAACTCTTCCCAAATCTACTATCTTAATTACTAAATATAACATGATCACAGGAGGCTGAAGGGGCACCAATTGGCTGTATGTTTATATTTATACACATTCATCCTTCTGTTTACATATACCATCTAGATTTGTGGGGAGGGGGAAATCCAAACCCCGATGAATTACAAAAAGAAGTGTTTTGGTTATGGAATTTAAAATTCCTTTCCTGTAAATATCATGGAGAAATTCAGGTTCATCTTTCCATGAATTATGCTATCAAGAAATGGTTGCTTCTAGAAATCATATCTATAGATAACTTAGTGGGATATATCTGTTTTGCAGGTGTGTATGTTTGTGTTTGTATGTCTAGAATAGGGCAGTGCCTCCCTTCCAAGGGCTAATTCTGATAAACATATTTTTTTTTACTTTATCTTAGTTTGGATTACCAAACTCCAAAGTTATATTTCTTCTCAAATGCAGGGGCTTTCCATGCCACTCTGGTTTTTAACACCACATCCTAGGAAACAATTTTAGGCTCACCTCTGAATCCATTAAAACACTGACTGATATTCAAGTTTTTCTAAAAGACAAACAAGATGGTGCCATTTGGATTTCTAGTGGGAAGCTGCTGCACAGAGTAGGCACCACTAGTGAGAAATAAATTGTTCTTGTTTTCCTTCAGATTTGACATGGAGGAAGAGACTTCAGCAGCCCAAATTGATACATTTATACTAGACAAGTAGGTATGTATATGATACATAGGTATGTAGAAGGGCCATATACATATCATAAGGGTATGGTAAGGACCGGGAAAACATGTTGTAGGCACTCCTATAACATTATTGCTGTGATAGAGTTTACCTGTTCATTCTATGGCTACAAGATGATTTAATGTGATTTGCTACTTAAATTCCCATTTTAACCAACTGGGGAGGTTGTTATCCACAATGATCTTGAGCCCACAGGATGTTGTACAACTTACCTCCATCTTGTCCTTGGATATTATTGTCCTCAGCACAGAAAGCTGTTTTTAATTTTTTGGAATAAAGATGATGCTTGGGACTAGTATTTTCTTCTATATCAGGACAGCCTATGCATAAAAATGAAGAGAGAGGCGGGTCCTTTGTTTGGTCCTTTGAATGCACTCATTCCCCACTCCTTGAAAAGCAATGAAACTCAGCTTCAGCAGAAAGGTTGGCAGGTGCCAAGAGAAGGCTCTCCAACACTTTGTTGCCAATGGGCATCAGGACACCCAGCCTGCTTTGAGTTTTTAAGAGCTGATTCTAGGGAAACTGCCAAAGTAACTCTGCACTCTCTGACAGTGGGGAATCTTCTCAGCCAAGATGTTTTAGCTGCCTTCCCCCACCCTCTGGGCCCATGAAAAAGTGGCATTTTAATCTACGCTCATTGACAAAGAAAATTGCAGCAGGGCAATGTTTCAACAATATACAGAAGTATATATGATTTGTTCCTTTGAAGGGCAATATCTGCCAAACAAACTCAACAATCGAGAGGCCACAATTTTGTAACCAGCAACAGATTGAGGCAATGAACCGAGTTAAAGAAAGACAGGTTAAAATGAGTTCAGCATTGTGTGGTTTTTATTCAAAATATTTTCTACTATAAAAAATTAAATTGGAAGGGGACAGGAGGAAGGGAGGGTATGTGAAGAAAGATACATTTGAATGTACAATTTTATAAGACATTCTTTTTCCATGATCTTCAAACGTTGAACCAAGTAGAAACCTTTCTGAAACAAATACTTTACATGCCTGGTTCAGTAAAATTTTGCTAAGATACCTAGCTTACTAAAACATAAAGATCTAAGAAAAGTCTTCTGGGGCAGACTAAAAATGTAGGCTTCTGATTTCATAGTGACCAAGAGTAACAATGGGAAGTCCCAAAACAAGGTCTGAGTGCACTAATACTTAGTCAAATATGTTTGTCAGGAAACAGTTCTGCAAGTATTGGCTTTGATATAACCTGTTCTGGATGTGGGGAAAAAAACCAATATCAGGCTTTACTGCCTGGAAATGTTTTCCAGAGCCACCAATCTTATATGTTAAGACCAGCGAGATACTAAATATTACAGTATCCAAGTTGAGAAGAGCTTTAACACTGGCTCAATTTCAGAGGTGGTATTCAGCAGGTTCTGACCAGTTCTGACCAGTTTTGGAGAACTGGTAGCAGAAATTTTGAGTAGTTCAGACAAGTGGCAAATACCACCTCTGACTGGCCCCACCCCCATCTATTCTCTGCCTCCCAAGTCCCAGCTAATTGGCTGGGTCTTCTTTTGTTGCCCTTCACAGGAGAAAGGAGCTGGAAAGCAGGTTAGTGGGGTGGGGAGGAAATGGGGATTTTACAGTAACCTTCCCCCAGGAGTAGGGAGGGAATGGAGATTTTGTAGTATCCTTCCTCTGGAATGGGGTGGGAATGGAGATTTTAAAGTATCCTTCCCCTGCCATGCCCACCAAGCCATGCCCACCAAGCCATGCCCACAGAACCAGTAGTAAAAAAATTTGAATCCCACCACGATTCGATTTAATGCTGTTCCTTTAGCTGTTTTGGAAGACAGATACAAACAAAAAAATTCCTATGCTGCTTAATTATGTCCATGACATAATTAAGTCCATGATAATTATGTCCATGATAACAGGTGCTATAGAATATATTGCCCATATTTTACTCTACTACTGTCTTAATATAGATACTAGACAACCTGTGTCCAGTTGGGTCATCATTTCAGATATATTTCCTTCGCTAAACAGAGAAACAGAATGATTATGCAAGCGCAAAAAAACAAACAAACAGTGGGTAGCAGAGTGACACCTCAGTATAACTGTTGCTAATTGTTGAACAATAAATAAAGATAAATGATAGCTTTGTGATAGATAGATAGATAGATAGATAGATAGATAGATAGATAGATAGATAGATAAAATAGATCGATATAGATAGATATCAATTTATTTTTTTATTTTTATTTATTTTTCACATTTAACTGCCCATTTCCCTTACATTATATTAAAACTTTTAAACAAGATAAAAGTTAATACAAACTGATATAAAGTAAGGAAGGAGAAAGAAAAACAAAAAGAAAATAAAAAAATGAATAATAGGAAAGAAAGAAAAAAAATTATAATGAAGTGGCTTTCAATAATCTCCACAGTAGTTATAGGTTCAAATATCTTTTAATCTCAAATTATACCATATTACACTACTTTCTATAATCAGTCCTTCTAGTCAGCAAAACCACAAATTAAAAGTTCTTTTTTAAAATACATGAGACTTCTTGTCCCCAATAAATACAGATAATGTCTTTCCTCTAACCAAAGAAGTCAATTTATAAATTTCAGCAAGATCTGTCAATTTCATCAACCATTCCTCCATTGTGGTTGGTGTATAGTAATCTCACCCGACGAATCATATACTGAAAAAAAAAACTTCCATGGCTTTTTTTCTAGCTTTTTATCTATTAAGCCTAAAAAGAAAAGTTCTGGCTTCAATTGAATATTAATTGTTAAAATCCCCAGTATCAAAATCTGTATTTGAATGGTTGTAACTTGAGGACTCATTTGCAAAACATTCTGATTCATATCAAATGTTTTCAATACAATTGTTCCAGTTTACATACTGTACAACTATCAGTTATGCCACTGATCTTGTCACAAGTTTTCTGGAGATCTCCTTTTCTAGGCTCTTGTTATTGTAGCTTTTTTCCTGCAGTTAATTTTCCTAGAAGGATGAGAAATTGCTCTTTGGCATGACACCACATAAAAACATATTATTAAAGCTTGACTCTTTGGGTAAGATAGCATTTTACAAAAATGAGGCATCTGCAGTTTTGTAAAATGTTATCTTACATATTTCAGTAGTATAGATTTACTTACATCAATTGGCTGTGGGTTATGCCTGGATCCCTCCCTGAAGAACCCCCAACTTCTGCCATGAGAATTCAGCAACAGAATAGCTGATATCCAGCTGAGCTGCTTTATACATGTTTTATAAAAGGTCAATGTGCATGAACTAAGTATCAACACAACTGTTTTGGTTCTTCAGTCTCTACCAAACACACATACACAAAGGTCATTTTTTTTGCATCTGGCCTCTGGTAGCCCTTAAAGGCCAAAGCATTTTTTAAAAAAGTAATAATAATGTGTACCTGTCAAGCAGAGAAAAGGTGTGCACTTTTACACAGAAGTGGAATCAGCCTAAGATTCTAGAGCCATGCACTTATATGACTGCCAAGTTGGAAAAATACAGAATCTTGCACATTTAAGCTAATGAGTATATAGTATTGGAAAGACATTTCGGATTAATAATTTCTTACATTTTAATATTTATTTCTCATTGTATTTTTGACTAGAAGCCATAGATGATCTATTAACAGCCTTAATTTCTATTAATTCATAAAAACTAAAATAGAATCCATTAAGAGTAGTTTGGAATTAGTTGAAAGGAAATGTAAATTATCTACTATCGCGCTTGAAATGCAGCTCCTAATCATGTTTGGCACCAGGCCAGCTACCATTAAAGTAATTATTTTTAATCATCAGTACTTGGTGACATGAATACTCATATTTGTTGATTCACTGGGGAAAGCACTTTAAGTTGTAAATAAAAGAAGCAGAGAAAATATACATTTGGATTTTAGTGTGTACAATAATAATTATTCCTATGAAAGGAGGATTGTTGTACAGAAGGCAATCCATTTTGCTTAAAAAATGAATCTTGAGTCCCTCTTGTTATAGTTCAAACTACTCACGGTCCAAAACATAGTCAGAAGTCATAACCTACAAATATTACCTCCAAGTACTATTGCATTATCGGGGAGCAAATGGGAAAGGTAGTTTTTTTCCCCTCATCTGCTTGTATGAAATTTCATTATGAGGTTCTTTTAAGAAGAGGGATGAGGCTATAATTTGTTCTAAAATATGCAAAATGAAGGGACATATCCGGCCAGAGAACCCAACAATGCTTTGTGGAGAAGCCTGTCTAGAACCTGAATCTGCAACTTGAGGATACTTCACATAGGCTTTGTGACATCCTGGCATTCAATTACCCCATGCTCCATCTTATTTTATGTTGGATTCTATTGATTATTTTTTAAAAGAAAATCAGAGCAAGTATACTATGAAACTAAGCACTAACCTCAAGCACCACCTGCCCTCCCCCAATAATTATTTTTGGGTTCTACAAAAGCATCTTTGGAAAGCAGAAGTGATGTGTCACTTAAATCAGCGCTTTGTCTAGAAGGGGATCCACCTGCTCCCCAAGACCCAGGGCAGCTTAATCTATCTTATTTGCAGCTCAGTTTATCTTTGCTCAGCTGCTTCTTACTTTACTGCAGCAAGTATCATCCTGGCTTCTTATTAATTTTCAGGTTCTTGTTTCATCTTCTAAACAATTCTTTTTGTCTTGCACATGTCCATATAGGTACCCAACTTAATCCAAAATTTACTTGCCAGTCTCATAGATTAGACAGATAGATAGGTAGTCCATGTCTGCATTACCCTAACAGCAAAATCTATTACAATAAAAGAGGACTAAAAAAACCACCTGTTTGTAAACAAGGTAAAGAGGCTGAGTTGTACAAACAGGTGCAATTTGGAAATATATATTACAACTTAAGTTGAAATATATTGCATCTCAGTAAAGAATGAGAGGACAATCAATAACTTTACTCAGTGTGTTTACTGAAAGACAACTGAAGATCCCAATTTTCTTTTCTTAAGATGCATTGTGATTAAACAGATTGCTGTTGTTACCTTATCTGTGGCTTTTATCTTAATTCTTCCTCTATTTCATACTGATGAAATAGAGAATGAGAACGTTCTCTATAAGAATAGCAGGAACAAAAGTGCAGAAAAAAGAATGAACATTACACTTGCCTGAACTTGCAAACCAGTTATTTTCTTGAGCAAGATGATCAGTTAACATAGGTTTTGTTCAATATGTGTGAGCTATGTCTTTACTTGTGGGAATACTGAATAAACCAACCTTAAATATAAAATATTTCCATACATTATAGCTTTCTTTCTTGACACTTATTAAGTCACTAAGGAAAAAGTAAACAGACATCCTGTATGTTGCATTTGTTTAACAGAATCTAATCAGATAAACAGGTTGAGTCTTGCCTGCAATTTGTTTTCCAACGTTCAGATTGATCAATACACAGGTTTTGGTGCCAGAAAGGATGTTTCCTATGTCAGATTTGCTCCAGGGCTGGCCTCAGGTTTAAAAGCATCTTGAGCTAGGAATCTTCTCATAACAAGTCTCCCAGGTGACATGAATACTCCCAGGTGACATGAGTACCCCACCTCTAGAGATCTTCTAATATTATTATCCAGGGTCTAGATATGCATTGTGGGCAAACAGTATGAACTTTGGAATAGCCACCTGACTCAACGTTTCTACTATCAGTTCTAGGCCAAGGGCAGTTATTATCCTTACATTTAGAGGTCATAAAGAGAAGGCCCAGGGAGGAAGAACATGATAGGGACTGTTGACATCTTTCTGATTCACAGCAACAAAGTGAAATGAAGATGCTTTAACCATAATGGCAAAAGTGTGGGAAGCTAGCCGCTATTGTGGTGGACACTCCATTTCATCACCATGCTGAGTTAATGCTGAAGCCAAGCGTGACTCTCATTTTTCTTTCCATCTCGGTCTGTCTGTCTAGATACACTGGAAGGTCTTCATATTTTTAATTTGATGTCTTAATCATCTCTTATTGTTGCAGCTTCTATTATACCCTTTATGAATTGCTTCAAGTGTATGTGGTGTTTATTGTAATATTATTAATACATTTATTTAAATTTATCTTAGAAAATGATAGATGATGATGATGATGATGATGATGATAGATAAGATAGATAGATAGATAGATAGATAGATAGATAGATAGATAGATAGATAGATAGATAGATAGATGATAAGATAATATTGCACTTTGATTTCTTATCATGTCATGGCTGGTTAATAAAACATAGTATCCTCTCTGGTGGTTGCAGTGGAAAAATTTTTTGAGGATGGTCATATATTTTCTTAAGATTCTGAAATCTTCCAATTTTAGAGGCTGGGATTGCACTTTGCCAAAAGCAGAGAGGTGGGGATTTAACGAACCTTACATATTATGGCCTTGTACTGGGTTAAGCAAAAAAAAATCTGGATGATTTACAGCATAGGAAAAATCAGCAAATGATCAAAGGCTTCTCTCACTACACTTCTCAGGGGGGAGAGAGAGGGAGAGAGAGGGAGGGAGAGGGAGAGGGAAAGAGAGGGAGAAAGGGGGGGGGAGAGAGAGAGGGAGAGGAAGATTTTAATATAACAAAAATTCATTACCCAGGTTTATAGCCCACAAATGGCTGGTATTTAAAAAAGAATGCTATAATAGCTAATTATATTTTGCTTCTCAATAAGGTAGTCACCAGAAAGTGAGGCAGGAAGAATAAGGTTTCTCCCAAATAATTTAATCCCTGGGCCACTGAGAATATCATAACATAGGGAGATACAGGACGTATTTTCTTTGTAATCTTCCTTCTGAGAGTAGGAAATTCTCTTGAATTCAGAGTTGATGTCCTTTAGGTAAATACAATAATCTCCTATAAGCAAGAGCCGATTAACATGAACCAGTCCTGAGCCGGTGACCTGGGGTGTCTAAGGAACTGGTTTCTATGTACTCAAGACTGATGTGACAATCAGTTTGCCTAGAGCTTTTGAAGTCTTCATCTTGATTGATAACGTTCTCGTTCATCTTAATGGGTTGATTGAATATAGTCATCTAGTAAGGTGAGTGAACAATGAATTCACACAGTTTCTATGCCAAATGGTTCCACTTGAAGTGGCTTTCTTGCTTTCAATTTTCTCCTCTTTTTATTAAAAAAATCTGGAGAAATCTAAGTTGTAACATGCTTTGTCTATCCAAGATAACTAGGGTCACAATCCAGAAAGAAAATGAAAATCACTGCTACTTTTTCTCTTTTGCCCACTACTAGTGTTATAAATCTCATATCCCCCCAAAATTTGTCCTGCAGCCAATAAATCTGCACATGCAGATTCTGTGAATTTCTATTAATCAAGAGCCCAATTACATGAATATCAATCAACAACAGAATCATATGAATATTGCACAGATATATAGAATACATTCATAGATATCTGCATATTGTAAATGACTGAAACTAACTAGTGTATTGGGGGGGGTATGTTTTAGTGTGCAAAACAGGAACAAGAGATGAAATTATTTTATGCATGAATGATGTTAAGACTTCCTAGTTACATCAGCTATTTCACTATAATCTTAGCTAAGAGCTAAATCAGAGGGAAAAAAACATTGTTTTCTGGTGCTAGCATCTTATAGGTTTGTTTGGAAAGTACACTGAAATGTTTTTGGGTGTTGTGTTTTGTTTGTTTTTGTTTTTGTAGTCTTGGCTGCTGCATTTCCTTCCTTTAAATATGAGTTTATCACTTCTTAAAATGTGATACCTGAAATTGTATACAATATTTTAAATGTGCCCTTATGTTGCTTTTGTTCATCAGATAGACATGAGGGACACATTAGTAAATATTTACAGTTTAGGTTATTATGGGATATATGAAATAATATAATGGTTTGGGGAAATGACTGGGAAATAAGTGTTCTTTATAAATACGTACTATAATATTCTTGACCACCAGCCTGCTAAAATCTACAGTTCTCATTGTTTCCAACCCAATGGAATGTTGGAAATAAATTATGCAAAAAAGTTTTGGGAAAATGTCTATCTGCTTTACTGTCCATCAGCAGGATGGTTGTCCAAAAAAGTAAGAAACTGGGGCCAAATTGGATGTTGGGAGGGGGGAAGCCAGCAAAAAAAAGATTAAATTTGGAAATCATCTGGATCCTGATGGAAATTTGAAGAAAAGTATTGCAGGAAAAGATCCCCAAATGCAACCCTCTGGGAGAGGTGGCTGAACAGCAGCTCAGAATATTGTTGACTTTTGCACTCTTCCTAATCTCACAACCCAGAGCAGAGCTGCTGTTAAGGGGCTGGGAAGAATTCTAGAAGCTGTGTTCTGCTTGCATTCCCCAACTTGTTATTTCTTCCAAGTGTTTGCTTACAAAGTGGAAGCTTCCTTGAGCTGTTCCATCAATATGACTCTGATTGCGAAAAAACTGAAAAGGGGCACTTGAAACTCCATGTTCGGTTAGTGATTTATTTGTATTAATTTTCCACTTCAAAGAGGAACAATGACTACCTACTGTAATAAGAGTTTTGTATGATTTCCTGTACCATTCATTTTGTGATCTGCTGAATAGAGATCAGTAGGCCTTCAACGCGCTTCAAGAATACCAACAAATACTTTATTATAGGTTTGCCTGTAGACACGTACATTCAATAGAGAACATTAATCCTGCATTTGGAAGCCATTGTACATAGTCTCCATGACTTTGTTGAAAAGAACATTGGTGATTTTATAGTTACTTTGTATTTTTAATTCAGAAGGCACTGTTGCATGATATAGTGGCAGAACAAACAGAGGGAGGAAGAATATCAATTCCAATAAACCTCCAACAGAAAGTTATTTCAAACAAAGCAATAACCAAATTATTTAATATAATATTGTAGCTATTAATTTAAACCATAGAAAAGTAATAATGGACATGGCAGTAGCTGAGTACCAGAAGAAAAATAACTGGAGAAAGTCACAAAATACAAAAACCTGAAAATACAGGTAGAATGACTATGGCAAAAGAAAGTAAAGACAGCACCAACAATAACAAGTACCTTAGTTTGTGATCCCAAAACATCTGGAGCACTACTTGAACACCATTGGCAATGACAAAATCCCCATCAGTCAGTTACAAAAAGCAACTTTACTTGGAACAGCTTACTTAGAATAATGATACTTTAACACCATCAAGCAATGCCATCTGCCTATCCCAGATGCTTGGGAAGGACTCAATAGGTGGATAAAAGTGCCAAATCCAGGCTAAACATCTGGTTGACTGTGCTACTAATCATAATAATTCTATCCTTTCATTCAAAATCAAACCATAACATTAACATTTTCACAGTTAAATTTTTTTAAAACAACATTGAGAGTTCCAGTTGTTAACATGTAAATGGACAAAATAGAGAAAGGTTACAACAGAATACTACAAGTACAGCATGAATCTGAGATTGAAAAAAATACATATTGGAGAGGAAATTAATTTCAAATTATTCTGAACATTCAAATGTTTTTGTTTGTTTTTCATCTACTCATAGGACTGGTCTTTACATAACAACAGGTATAATTATATAAGATAAATGAATTCTATAAGAGGCATATTTGTAGACCTTTGGGCATGGGACACTCATAATGCCAAGCATGGTAGAATTCTTGCAGCAAGGGACAATATGATACCTCCTTTTGTCATACACTGGATAGACTCTTTGGTATTCAAGTCAGCCATTTGCTTCCATCAACTCTTCTCTGTATGAAAACCACCCTCATTTGGTTAGTGCTAATTCTAACCAAATGAGTTCTCACCAGCTCAAGGTTGACTCAGCTTTCCATCTTTCCTAGGTCAGTAAAATAAGGACCCAGATTGTTGGGGCAACATGCTGACTCTGTAAACTGCTTAGAGAGGGTTGTAAAGCACTGTGAAGCAGTATATAGGTCTAAGTACTGTTGCTGTTGCTAGCACTTGCCATCCTTGCATTTCTCTCTTGCCTTTTCCTTTGGATAGAAAACACATCTTGAGACTTCTTCTCACTGTCACCTGAATGTCTCCAGTATAGTATATATTATAAGTGTTGTATGACATCTCAGATACCAAACTTCAAGAATCTCCACCAGGGATAACCTTCATATCCTTACTGTCTTTGTCTGGAAAGTTAGTATAAAAGGCAAAGACAGTCAGATGACTTGTTTTTAGTTTTTTCCTCACTGTGCCCTGTGGTTGAACAATAAGGACGCTACTCGCCTCCTTAAACTTGTTTTGCTTTTGCTCCAATTTAACTGGGCTGTGGCGCTGAAGGAGTCCCTAGTTGCCATGCTGTGTGCTATAGAGCAGAGGTTTCCTTTTTTTTTTTTTCAGGCCAAGGACCCCTGTTAGGGTGTTGTTGTTTTTTTAAAGTCCTGTAATCCTTGATCAAAAACAAATGTTCAGTGCCAGAAATCCATCTTGGAACTCTGGAGTTATACAAAACACAGTTAGAAATATCCTACTATGATTTCTTTCTTTCTTTCTTTCTTTCTTTCTTTCTTTCTTTCTTTCTTTCTTTCTTTCTTTCTTTCTTTTAATTTGTGTAGCCATCTATCTCCCTTGTGTGACTCTGAGTGGATGACAAGTTAAAACAGATATACCTCTATCTCTATCNATCTCTATCTCTATCTCTATCTCTATCTCTATCTCTATCTCTATCTCTATCTCTATCTCTATCTCTATCTCTATCCATCTTTCTATCTATCTGCCAAAAAAACCCCAATATTGGTGCCTGGTGTACAACATTCCAAATAGAATAGTCATCACACTGAAACCAACAGCTGTAGGTTTGGCTTCAGTCGCTAGGGTTTTAATGTTACATGCAAAGATTTAAGAATGGAATTCTCTAAATTCACAGACTGCATATCTCTGGAACATCCTGACCCAGCTACTATATGTCTAGATATTGTGCATAAGCCTATGCCAACTGGGAGAAGGAAAAAAAACATATTTCTGAGACTATGTAATAGATCTCACTCTGCATGCAATATTAGCAATATGCATAATTCTATTTCTTCTTCATCTTTGTCTGTATGACACAATTAATTCAATCTTTTATTTCTCATATTCTCTCTTCCTAGTAGGAGGGCTGAATCATATTTCAAGGAAAAAGAATGCTTAATTAAAACCATTGTTCGGTGATGTTTCCTCCTGCTAGACAAACTAAAAACTGTGGCCTGTCTGAAAAGTTTTATAGGCATCTTGACATTAGCAAGCTGTATGTGATCTTCATTATTTTAGAAACTAAGAAGTTTGGTGCTGAATGAGTGTGTGTGTGTGTATGTGTGCATGTGTGTATGTGTGCGCACAGTAAGAAAAGTTAAGAGAGAATTTCCACTATTCTGGAAGGCACAAAGAATTTTGCCTCTTAACAGCTGGAGTGTATATTTCCAAAAATGGAGAAATAATAATAATAAAAACCACAACTTGCTTCTTCTTCCCATAAAATATTGGAAAAGCCTTTATTGTAAAATAACATTGTTCAATTCCTGGTAAGACATAATTTGCATATTTGGTGGTTCTTCCTTGTTCCTTGCAAGATTTTGACTCCAAAGTCACACATTTCCCTCCTTCTTTCCTCTTTTTTTTAACCGTACCCAAACTGTTTGATGACATACTCTTGAAAAACTTGAAGCGTGCAACCATTTTACATAACTCCAATTTATCTAACATTTGTAGATTCTGGACTTCTTTTCTCTTGGCCAGCAGAGAATTGTGATGTTGTAGACTTTCTCCACATACACACACACACACCACACACACACTGCCAAAAAAGGGTGGGGGAATGAAGATTTCTTCTTGCTTGTCAGGACAATAGAATGCATAATGAAGTATATCACGATTGTGTTCAGAAGTTATTGCAAAAATTTCTTAACAACAGCAATGTGATTCAAATTGGGGATGGGATCTTCACATGTTCTCCCTTCCATTAGCATCAATGAAGTGAAACAAATGTGGAGGTTTAGAAAGTCCCCATCCCCATACTGTCAGGAGAAACCCATTGAAAGAATCTTGCCTACATATTCCAGGGATTTTTAAATGTAACAGAATACTGGATGGCAAGGCATTGTGAATGTAAGACTTTAAGCATGGCACTTGGCAACACTTGACCCTAAGAATTAATCTGATGCTTCATTCCTGTGTGCAAGATACAACACATGTAAGTGACATAAGCTGAATATGCATTGGGTTGCTGAATTTTGGAGCCCTCATTTGATCGAGAATTTATTTTGAATGTAACCTGCTCAGGTTGGAGGAAAAGCAAAACAAAATAACTCCTGGGGAGCTTTCTTTCTTTCAAACTTTTGAAGCCTCAGAGATGCAGGCTTCCAGTCGTGTTTGCAAGAAGTCATTGAAAATTGGCAACCCCAGTTGGTGACCCAACACAACATGGCAGACAGTGAATACTGCCAGCCACCTGGACAATGCTTTTGCTTTTTTTAGATTTTAGACAGCCTTTTTTCTTTTCTTTTTCCTTTTTTTTTTTACTCTTTCTCTCTCCTTTTATTACTAGTGTTTGCTGCTGTTGCTGGAAATATTTTCAAAGTGGAACACAATGTTTTGAGTTGCCCAGCCAGAACTTAACTGTCCTTTTTCAGTGTTGCCAAACTTCCTGTTTTCAGGAAAAAAAAAAAGAGCACAATTTATTATTTTGGTGGTTCTTTAGAATTCAAAAGATTATTCAGGCACAACCATCACCGCCCCTCCCCAAACTTGGCTTCTCACATCTTTTCAAAGAATAAACTTGCCGGCTTCCTCTTAATTATTCTTCCTGTCTAATAGCACCGAAATAAATTTAACCTTTGCAGTTGCGAGTAAGATGCAGAAAGTGTTTTAATTATTTACCCATTTGTCAACCCAAACTTAAAAGAACAGGGGATTATTTTTCATATGCTGGAGAACAGTGGTATGCTAGCCTTCTTTAATTTCTCAGGTGCTTTGGCAGTGCATGCAGTTGTGGTTCTCTCAAAGCAACTTTGAGCCACAGATTCAGACCTTCCTGGTCAGCTCTATAATGAGTTCATCAATCAACAGCAGATTCAAGATACAATGTGGAGATAGGCATCTTGGCAGACACACACACACACACACATGGTTCATCTAATATGAGGAGAATTCATTGAAAGTCTCTGAAGAAAAGCAGAATTTAAAAGCAGTTCGGCAACATGCACCTGCTCCTTCCAATCTCTTCGACTGAAATGAGGGCTACATATCTGGGAATGAGAGTGCAAGTGGCTGGCAAGAAATATCTTTGTCCTTCAAATATGTCAGAAAACATTCAGGAATGCAGAGGCTGAGAGGCCCAGCAGTGAGTTAATTGCAGCACCTGTCCCCACTGTCTTCTCATGGCATCCTGCTCGGGGCAACCTATCAGATCTGGTCTGCAAAAATCCAGAGAGCTTTCTAGATGGCAGAAAGGGATGCAGGAAACTCAGTCTCTGTGCTGCCATCTAGGGTGCATCCATATCTTTGTACAGATCTATATCTGATAGCCCTAGTACTATGTGAGGTTTTCTCCACTGTTTTATGTCTGTTGAAGACAATGGCATAGAAAACGGGACAAAGTGAGAAATGCAAAGCACTGAAATAACCCATGTTTTACTGCTTGATTTTACAATCTTGAATGGGCAGTATCAGTTCTATCAGGCATTTCAAATTGTAGGATTCTATCCATTGTTCTGCCTTGCCATCAAAATTGCCCTTTTGTGGACATTCAAAAGAATCTTCTTAGAAAGAAAGGTACAATGATAATAATTTGCACAATATGCCCATCCATTTTTTCTTGTATGTATGCAACTGGCTGTTGAGTTTGTTTGACAGTTCACACAGTTTATTAGGAAAATAATCCTAGTTTCCAGAACAGGATTCTGCACTGAATGATGCTTTCAATATTCAGTTTTATTTGCACTGACTGGCAGAAGCTTTGAGGGATTTCAGATGGGAGAGTTTCTGAGGTCAAGGCAGTGGTAGAATTCAAAAATTTTTACTACAGGTTCTGTGGGCATGGCTTGTTTGGTGGGCATGGCTTGGTGGTCATGTGACTGGATGGGCGTGACCAACTCAATGTCACTCACATCAAGGGGTGCCTCACCTGGCCCCTCCCCTCTCAGCCATTCCTTGTCACCCAGCCTCAACTTATCTATAGTTCTGTAAAAATGTTCACCTTTTTTGACTTTATTATCTACGTACTATAGGTGTACTTTCATGGACCACTGAAAGGAGAAAATGGCTCACATGCTTTACTGAAGAGTGCATAGGCAACAGGCTTTAAGGGGCTGCCACAAGGAAAGGGAACTATGTATATTTCCAAAGAAGAAGAATGCAAACAAAGAAGCAATGGATGGAGACTAAGCAGAGAAAAGCAACCTAAACTAAGGAGAAGACTTCCAACATGGTAGACAATTAACCATGGAAACTGCCTGTTCTCAAGAGTTCTGGTCTCAAATCAGTGGAGTTTATAGAGAAAAAGACTGGACAGCGCCATGTCTCTGACAGAGGTACAGGGTTCACCTCAAGGTCCCTTCTATATTTATATATTGTCTGACTCCTTTCCTCAGATTGTCTACTCAGAATTTGGCATCCTCAGATTTCTTGCCTGAGCTGGGGGGTTGGACTTAGAAGACCTCCAAGGTCTCTTTTTCAACTCTTTAAACACCTATGTGATATTTATGCTGCTGATTATGGACATTGAATGCATTGTAATATCTGAAAGAATATTGTGTAGCTCTGGGCAAAGGAAAGCGCGAAAAAATCAGACCTAGTGTGTAGGGACCAGTTGTAGAAGGCCATGTCCACATGCACCAAGGAGGAAAGAGGATGTAAAAGGTGAGAGAAAACACTTGCCTAGTCCATTAGGTTGTAACGCAGGATGATCTGTTCTGTACATAACTGCGTCTGATTTTTTCTTCCTGTCTATCCGTATCCAGCAGTCCGGTCGATTTGGGTTCCATCCGCTCAAAAAGTTTTGAGGCTCAAAAGTTTCTGAGCGAAAAATTCGAATCCGAACGCTCCGATTTCGCATCCGCTACGCATACGGGAACACTCCGTTCTGCAGTCCATCTCTCATCCGTGTATTGCGATGCCGCTACATCTGCTCAGCATCCGCTGACGCTATCCGCGCAACTCAATCTTGGCTCCAGCAGAAACGGACACAGGAAGAAGCGGAGACGGGACGCGGTGAACTGATGCGCGGAGCGTTCAGTTAGTTCGGACGAGAAAGATGAAGTGGTATGCAGCTCGCAAAGAAGCATTTAAAATCAGAAAAACGGTTCGCAGAGGGGACCATATCGTCGGATATAAGACTGTCCTAGGGATGCCTAGAGGAGGCAGAAAGGACACTATGGTGGAAGAAACTGTATTGTTCTATAAAAGGGGGAGAAACCATCACGGCTGTGATCTCGATTCTACGACCAGCAGCCCTGCTGTGCAGACCTCTGCAGCCTGTCATACTGCCTCTTGCTCTTCCCCACAGGCATCCAGTCATGTCCTCATGGATCGTTTAACACAGTCCATTTTGGTACGCACCTCTTCTCAAACAGTGCGAAGCCATCTACATCTCTTTCAACTGTCTACGGGAAGAAAGGAGGTGGCCAGAAGCAGTCTGGGTCTGAAGATGGATTGGGAGAAAGAGCAGAGGGACGGGGACGCTGTACAATCAAGCTGATGTGGGCTGAGGACGAAGACCGCTCGTGCATCCAGAACTTCATGAGGATGCCCAGCTACTGTTTGATGAAAAGTTCGTGATCGCTAGAACCCAGTTGACCAAGCATAACACAAACTTCCGGCCCAGCCTGGACCCTGGCTCGAAGGTGCAGCTGACTCTGGTCCAACCGGCCTCAGGAGCACATACAGGAGCATGATGTAGGCTGCGAGGTGCTGTCCAACACAACACCGGGATGCAGGGGGGGTATATATTGTGTCCATGAGAAGTGGTGCGCCATAGTCGTAAGATACCTGAGGGAGCTCCTCCATTCCCTCCACTGAAGTAAGGATGGAAAGAAATTGCAAAGCAGTGGTATCAGAAGTTGGAAGCATTCCTAACCACTTCTTGGATCCATAGATTGGCAGAGCACGTGCCTGCAAAGCTCCAGCCAAGTCGGGTCCATCTGTATTTTCAACTTCAATGTGGCTTTCTTCAGCAATCATCCTCTTCGCTCATGTCAATTGCTGACGACAAGTTCATGTACAATCGATTTTGCTTCGAGCGAAACGGGTCAGCTTCAGATGCGCCAGGGTTTATACAAGCCACCAGGCACTCAAGAGGGGCTGCGAACGCTATCGCTCATCATGGGCTTCCAGATCCAGACCTCCCCTGCCCAATGACAACAAGATTGCGCCTATCTTCATCGTGCGGGTGACACCTTACTGCCCGTCAGAACCTATCTCCATGATAGCCCTACACCTCCGGATGCATCACCTAGAGAGAGGATCTTCTATAGCTACAGGCTGTGTCTCAGGCAAGGCGGTGTGATGGAGAACGCCTTTGGCATCCTGCCAACAGGTTCAGGGTACTTCTCACCACCAGTTGCTAGCAGATCGCCAAGTAGGACTGTGAGGAGGATGATGAAGCTTGCTGCATCTCTGCACAATCTCATGCGCACCCAGCTCCCAGTCTCGCAGAACAGGCTTTGTGGACCTCTCTAGACAAGGCAATGGGACATTGGACTTGGGGAATGGAACGGCAAGGCAAAAGCCTGATAACACTCAGGATGTGCAAGGCCCCACAGTCCTCACGTAAAGCAAGAAGCAGCCAACCTCCTGAAACACGTGGATGCAACTCCCCGCTGGAGCAGGTGGAGTGGAAAACAGATGTATAGTGCATGATTAATGTGATGCTTCCTTCAGCCTGTCTCTCACACTGATGAGATTGGGCCATGTAATGTTGGGTGGCCTACAATAACATGGGCATTTAATAAAGAGTGTGTGTTATGTTGACATTGTGGATGATAGATGATTATGTTATTATTGCATAAATAAAGGGCCATATGTGTGGCACTCTGGAAGGGTGGACCAGTTCAGGCCTCACTATGCTGATTGCACTGGAGGTTTATCGTATTCCCACACTATACCTTTATCCCAATAGGTATCCTCCCATCCCAGGATATTCCCATGCCCACCCACTGCTATCCGTACCGATCCCAAGAGGTATTCCCTCGCGCATCCCACTGTTATCTTAACCCATCCCAAGCATCTGCAAGGGCTAATAACCATTTCTAAAAGTTTCCACCAAGACTTTATTTACAAAAGAAATGAGAGCAAGTGTGTGAGCAAAAATAATCTTTATGACATAGACAAGCTTGTAAAAGTAAAAATGCTCCAAGTAAGGATTCCAAATAAAAGTCGTACAGGTAGCCACCCAGTCTCTGGCACTTCTCTCTGTGACTCAGAGGTGTGCCCAGTCTCAGGGGTGAAGGGTCCAGGTTCTGTGGAGGTGCTGCTGCTTGGAGTGCTGGTCCTGAAGCGCCACTGGGTTGCCTGGCCCGAGAGGACAACAGGGACGTGTGTTGGGGAAGCTCTCAACAGCTGGCTCAGCCCCGTGATTTGAGACTCCTTCCTCCATTGCCATGTGGTGTCAGCCCACAGTACGACGACAGAAGTACTGAGGCCAGGATTGGCTGTGGGGTGGAGGTAAGGAGTGTGTAGTGGGGCTGTTCTGGTCTGCAGCTGGGGGTGATGGACTGGGTGGGTGGCATTGGTGGCATTGTGGCATGGGTGCATCGGTGGCGTCGTGCAGCAGTGGAAAACTGATGGCAACGAGGCTTCCGATGAACCTGTGCCTGGACTGGGGAAGGGCTGCTGCCTTGCTGCTGGACCTCCTGGTAGCCATAGCCCTGGTAGGTGAGGGCCTGTGGGAAGCCTGTGAATGTGAGGGACAATTCTAACTGGGGTGGGAGGAGCAGACCTGGACTGGGTGGAGCAGGTTCCTCAGGAGATCTGGAGGGTTTGTGAAGCAGATCGGTGATCCTGTCCTTCACCACCTGGTACTGGGTTCCGCCATGTCCATGAGGTCTGGTTCACATAGGTGAGAAGGCGGGCTTGCGGTTGGATGAGGAGTCAGTGTGTACCAGCTGAGAGAGATATCTTATGCTGCTCCTGATGGTGTCTCTTATCTCTCCAGCAGGACAGTTGTGCTCTGTCCCTCCTGTCTGGCTCTCTGCCTTTCTGTGGAGGTGGAGCTGGGGTGGATGCATGTTGGACTGTGGTGGAAATGCCGTCTCCTTTCTCCCACTGCGCCAGGGGTCCTCCACGCGTCTGCCACAGTTAGAACAGCTGTCGCAGGTTCTCCGTTCGTGGCACGCTCTACAGACAGCTGCTTGGAGACAGGAGCTGACTCTCTGCTGGAAAAGGACTGGCTCTCAGCAGGTTGCCTGAGAGAGAGGGTTGTGAGAGGGGCTGCTCCTCCGGTGGGTAGATCTCACCCTCCAGGAAGCTGCACTTGGCCATGACTTAGGTTCTCTCTGTCCATCAGCTTGACCGTGGGCCTGGCCAGATTTCTTGGAGTGTGCAGCTTCCCGTACCAGTGTGCATGTGCTTCCACCAGCCGAGGAAGCACCTCCGAAGTGTTAGCCCAGGCTCTCCGCCTTTTCTCTCAAGCAGCCTGCTTCCTTTTGGTGTCCCTATAGAGCCTGTGTCCCATGGTTGTGTGGTTTGCTGGCTGTCAGGCAGGCAGGCAGGCAGGGAGCAGGGAGGCAGGCTGGCTGGCAGCAAGGCTGCAGCAGTGCAGGCAGGCAGGCAGTCGATGTGTCTGGAAGCAGGTCTTTCCTCTGAATGGGAGCTTGGGAGCTGCTTCCCTTATATCCGTGGGGCTGATGGCAATGCATCCTCCCCGCATGCGCAGTGAATGCTAGGCATCCGCTAAGCTTCCGGCACTAGGCTTCCGATAGGCATCCGCTTCATCCGCTAGGCTTCCGCTGTGCATCCGCTTCATTCCGCTGGTGTCCGCTCTGCATCCGTTTCTTTTCCATTCCACGTCCGCTTTGCTGTGCTCCCCCGGAAGCCTTGCGGATGTGCCATCTGCTCTCATCCACTTTCATCCGCTAGGCTTTCGTGTGGAGCATCCGCTTTCCATCCGCCCTGTGTCCTCCCCCCGTCCGTCCTTTCCGTTGTTGTCTGCTCGGTTATGCAAATTTTTGCCCCTTTTGAGATCGGATAACAATGGATGGAACATTTTTCCGTCCGCTGTGTCTTTTTACAAACGTTTTGCAATCCGTCGGCCAGTGTGACAGGGCCTTAAAAATTTTAACATATGATAAATAATGGAACAATTTAAAAATAATAGCACAGAGTTTTATCTCTCTTCTTTTCTATTTTTTCTTTCTCTCCCTTCCTCTTTCTCTCTCTCTCTCTCACACATACACATACATGCACACACACACAGAGAGAAGAAAGAGGAGAGAGGGAGAGAGAGGAGAGAGAGAGAGAGAGAGAGAGAGAGAAAATGAACTTAACAGCAAGCATTTTGGAAGCAGCTCCTTTAAATTTCTCCAAAGCTGGAGTGGGATTCCCCCACCCCCTCTGTCAGACCTCACTCCTTCTCACTCCAGCACTTTAACTCACAAGGGGAAAGTGATACTTGCGGTGTTCATAGGGAATCCTTGGAGAAGTTTTTAAAGGACCTGCTTCCAAAACGCATTTCTTTTATGTTGCAAAAGTGCTCCAAGGCTTGATTCACCCCCACCCCCTCTGTCAGATCACACTCTTTCTCACTACAGACACTTTACACACATGGGGAAAGTGATACTTGCAGTGTCCATGCCTTTCTTCCTTTCCCCTGGGGAGAAAGAGGATGTGGGGAACAGAAAGCTAGGAGAGCGATTGCAAGTGAGCAACTGGGCAATGGGGTTGGGGGCGTGGCCAGCCAGGGGTCACCACTGGTTCAGTGACCCACACCAAATAACTGCTACCAGTTTGCCTGAGTAGGTGCGAACCGGTTGAATACCACCTCTGGATCAAGGTAGATAAGAGGGGCTAAGGACTGACCTTGGGATAGGTGCTCCAATCCTGAGCCTTCTTTTCATCTTGGAAGGCCCAAGGACCATTCAATAGAAATCAGCAACAGAGTAAATAAGATTTTTCTTTCCAGTGGTGATAAAACAAAATAATATAACTGATCAGATTTTGAAGATCCTTTACTTTCAGAAAGTGTGCTAACCACATTTTTCATTGTCTAACATAACTTTTGCATTATTTGAATTTTGTAATGCACTTGTCGCTGCATTTCCCCCTGCCCCCTGGAATTACATATTTTACATCTGAATTTTTACTTTACTTATACTGATAGCATCAGGTAAGTGGTAAAAATGTAATTCCAGTAATTCTAGTGATTCAGTAGATTCCTATTAACTTTGTAGTAGGAATACTACTGAGACTTATATACTGCTTAATAGTGCTTTACATCCCCCTCTAAATGGTTTGTTATCAACTTTGGAAGGATGAAAAGCTGAGCCAACCTTGAGAGAATCAGGATCGAACTGCTGGAAGTAGGAATGCAGAGTCAGTCTGCAATTCTGCATTCTAACCACTGTTCCACCAAGGCTCTTAGATAGTCTTCTTGTCCATGAGAACTTGGTATGCTTGGTATCAGGAGTGGGATTCAAATTTTTTAACAAGCGGTTCTGTTGGCGTGGCTTAGTTGGTGGGCGTGGCTTGGTGGTCATGTGACCGGGTGAACATGGCTTGGTGGTCATGTTATTGGCTGGGTATGGCCAAGTCAATATCACTCACATCGAGGCACGCATCTCCTCGCCTGGCCTCTCATGATTGTGGGGATGCTGCAACAGTTGTAAGTGTGAAAAGTCACTTTTTTCTGTAAGTCACTTTTTTCAGTGCTACAAGTCACTTTTTTCAGTGCCATTGTAACTTTGAATGGTCATTCCACACAAGCAAAGTACCAGCAAAGGAGGGGAANCTCCAGAGAAGTTCTGGAGAAGGGTCAACGGAGAGGCAGTTTCTGTAAGCAACACCAGAATGTTTCCTTCCTGCCTTCCTTACAGGATTAGGCCAGAAATTTCTTCTAACAACTGGTTCTCCGAACTGCTTAGAATGTTAACAACTGGTTCTAGCGAATAAGTGAGAACCTGTAGAATCCCACCCCTGCTTGGTACACTATGTTGATTTTGGAAACCTCTAAATACATTTTGATTAATCAGTATTAATGTCAAATCAGTTAATATCTTTTGAATATTTTCAAGAATATAAAGCCATTGATGTGGCAATAACATATTACAATTAATTGGTTCATATTTGATATATCCCAGTTACATTTACTTTGAAAACTTTCTTGAATTTTTGATAAAAATATTTTAGGGTTTAGCTTCTGTCATGAATTCCCCAAAATAAAGAAGCATATGAGGTGCCTTTGAAGAGACCAAACAATCTGCCCCACAGTACATCATTAAAACCTGTTTACGTTGAAAATACTGCTACTTTTGTGAACTAAGGAAACCACATTCAATCCGAAGTAAAGAAAAAAGTCCTTAAAAATAATCATTACATTGTAATTGATTCAAAGCTGCAATCCCAGCTTCCTCCCAGTATTTCCAGCAAACATTTTATTATTTATTTTTAAAGTAGAATTTTTCCAAAACAGTAAATATCCATGGGTCTCATTATCAAAATCCAATCTGTGACCCAATATGGCTCTAATATTGTTTGCTCTCTTTTATTATAACTATCTTTATAATATTTTTCTCTCGTTCTCTCATATTATCCCCAATAATATTTTTAAATGCATTTTGATTCTTCTCTATCATTCTACCAAGCTTCCCTTTTCATACTTCTGAATGGAGCATAGTATTGGCATTGGCATAACTCCATGTAAATAATTAATTTGGGCCAAGTAGCTTCCACAGTGTCTCTCCTTATAGCCACTTCATTTTTATTCTATTGGGACAGTCATCTATATTCTAATTCTTTTACATACAAAATTCATACTTTCATTCTTTCTAATTTCCTTCTCAT
Organism: Laticauda laticaudata; assembly: GCA_004320025.1. Taxonomy (NCBI): domain Eukaryota; kingdom Metazoa; phylum Chordata; class Lepidosauria; order Squamata; family Elapidae; genus Laticauda; species Laticauda laticaudata. The sequence goes on along the minus strand of BHFT01045220.1, from coordinate 1,173 downwards.
TTCTTTCACTTATCCCCCCTTTTCTTCCTCTTTCCCCACATTTGTCACTTTTGTTTTCCTCATTGGTTTCCTCCATGTTATATCATAAGCAATCAAATAAATCAGCTGTACATTTTGTTCTATGGGTTTTATGGTTAGGCATATTTAACCCACCTTTTCCTAAGCAGATAAGACACTGTTCATCTGTCTCATTCTTTTTTTTTTTTTTTTTTTTGTCTCTGAATGGTCCAATCACATTTTATGTAATACCCATTTTATTCCCACTCATTTATTCATACCGTTTAGCATGAATTCACTTCTGGTACTTTCACTATCACCAATTACTGAAGTTTAACATGAACTATCACAACCTGTGAATTCCAACTTCCATTCACATCTATGGCAATTTAGATGATACCCATTTATTCTTTCTGACATGAAGTTTAGCCCATTCATATATAATTAAATTCATATCACTACTTTCCTACATAAATTAATCAACTGTAGTGCACAAAAATCAGACCACTTTCATAGGTACTAGTCTGATGCACCCTTTCCCTTTCTCTTTCACAGGTACACAACATACTATTTCTCTTTCTTTCATTTCATTGTCATGACATTTGTCATTGTAGCATCCTATATAGATAATTTATGGTAATTAAATAGGGAATATAATGTGGAGGTGAACTACTAAGTCAATATGAAAAATGAGATATATACCTATGATGAACAACAGCTACCTGTAGATAACAAATGTAAGCGCATTGTTATGAATGAATGAATGAATTCTTTATTGGCCAATTGTGATTAGACACACAAGGAATTTTTTCTTGGTCCATATGCTTTCAATGTACATAGAAAGAAAAGATACATTTGTCAAGAATCATAAGGTACAACACTTAATGATAGTCATAGGGTACAAAGAAGCAAAGATGTTCTATGCAGCTCCCAATTAATAGCAAAAAAAAATTCCAAAATACCATCTATCAGGTACATAACCCTAAAACTGTAACACCATGCCCACAATTCTATCTAAAATGTTGGACATCAGTAGTGAGTTATGTAGATGACCTTGAATAAAATATTCACTATTCAATACATTAAGGGCAGAAGCATTCCTTTAAGGCCCTGTCACACTGCCCAACGGATGCAAAACGGACACAACGGACGAGCAAAATGTTCCATCCGTTGTTA